>APFE030026605.1:76019-111840 GCA_000404065.3 Pinus taeda
GTCTCTAGTTATTCTCATACCAAGGATTTGTTTTGCAACTCCCAAATCCTTCATTGCAAATGAATTTGCCAATTTTCTTTTGAGCACATTTATTTCCTGCATGTTAGACCCTGTAACAAGCATGTCATCTACATACAATAACAATATAATATAGCTGCCATCATTTTGCTTTTTCAGATAAGCACAATGGCCAGAGTGACATCTAGTGTAACGTTGTTCAGACAAAAACTTGTCAAATTTTAGATACCATTGCCTTAGAGCCCGTTTTAAGCCATACAAGCTCTTCTTCAACCTGCACACTAGTTTCTCCTTCCCTTTTACCTCATATCCTTGTGGCTACTGCATATATATCTCTTCCTCTAAATCCCCATGCAGAAAAGTTGTCTTTACAGCTAACTGCTTAAGATGCAAATCCTCAACTACTACTAGACTTAAAATAGTTCTGATTGAAGTCATTTTAACAACAGGAGAAAATGTTTCATCAAAATCAATACCTTTCTTCTGTGCAAACCCCTTCACCACAAGTCTAGGATTGTACCTTTGTTTTCCTCCATCTTCTTCCCTCAGCCTATAAACCCATTTATTCTTCAATGTAGTCTTTCCTGCAGGCAACTTAACTAAGTCCCAAGTCTGGTTATGCATTAAGGAGTCCATCTCTTCTTCCATGGCTACCTCCCACTTCTTCCTACTTTCAACCTGCATTGCTTCTTCATAACATTTAGGTTCACCAGAATCAGTCAACAGTAAATAATATAATGAAGGAGAGTATCGTTCAGGGGGTATACTTATCCTGGTAGATCTTCTAACACCACTTTCAGGTGTTTGGGGTGCCTATTGCTGTTGTGGTGGTTGATGTTGTTGCGGTTGTTGATTACTATTATTTTCAGGCACCTTTACTTTTTCAATGAGTTCATCAAGAACTGCGTATTCCTTGTTTTCTTTTTCCTGTTTCTTTTCCTTCAACTTATTCTTATACAAGACCTTTTCATTGAATATTACATCTTTTCTCCTAATGATTTTGTGATTTTAATAATCATATAAGTGATAACCAAATCATTAACACCATATCCAATAAAGGTACATTTCTTTGACTTTGCCTCAAGATTTGTTCTATTTTCTTTATTAATATGGACAAAGACCTCACAACCAAAAGGCTTTAAAAAAGAGTAGTTTACCTTTTTTCCTATCCATGCTTCCTTTGGAATACCACCATCCAAGGAACTTGAAGGCCCTATGTTTATTAGATAAACAACAGTATCTACAGCATCTGCCCAAAATTGTAAAGGCAATCTTGCATGTAATTTCATGCACCTTGAACGCTCCATGATTGTTCTGTTCATCCTTTCTGACACACCATTTTCTTGTGGTGTTCTTGGAAATGTCTTCTCTCTGCGAATTCCATGCTCTAAATAGTACCTATCAAACTCTTTGCTGCAATATTCACCTCCATTGTCTTATCTGAGACACTTCAATTTCTTTCTTGTCTCAATCCCAACCAAAGCTTGCCATCTCTTGAAAGTATCAAATACATCAGATTTATTCTTAATACAATAAATCCAAGTTTTTCTAGTTGTGTCATCAATAAAAGTAACATAATAATGAGAGCCACTGAGAGATGAAACCTGAGTAGGTCCCCATACATCTATATGCACAAGCTCTAATTTTTTGCTCTTCTTTTCTTTCCCAACTCTCAGAAATCTAACTCTCTTCTATTTTCCATAAATGCAATTCTCACAGAAGTCCAAATCAACATTCTTCAAACCCGGAAACAAATTCCTTGAGTGAAGAATTCATCCCCTTTTCACTCATGTGTCCGAGCCTATGATGCCATAATGTTGCATATGCTCCTTTGGAAGCTAAAGCATTAACAGAGTTAGAAATACCATTGCATAAATACAATGTACCAACCTTTTCACCTTTTGCTATTACCAGGGCTCCTCTAGTAACCTTCCAAGCTTTATCTGTGAAAGTTGTCACACAACCTTCACTGCCTAACTGCCCTGTTGAAATCAGATTTTTCTTTAGATCTGGAACATGTCTTACCTCCTTTAGTAGCCATTGGTTTCCATTCTGTTGTTTTACAAGAACCTTACCCATTCCAACATTTTATAGGGTTTATCATCACCCAAACAGACTTGTCCAAAATCTCCTTGAACATAGTCATGAAAGTATTTCTTATCAGATGTTGCATGGAATGAGGCCCCGGAATCTACCACCAAGGAATCAGTAATATTTTCAAAAGAAAGAATCAAAGCATATTGTAACACCTCACCTATCACATTTGCTTCATGATTGTTTTCTTGTTTTGTGCCTCCTTCTTTTCCTTTCCAAGATCTACAGTCTTTCTTTGGGTGTCCTTTCCTTCTACATTTCCAGCACACTATCCCCGATCTGGACTTGGATCCGCCTTTCCTTGATTTACTGTGATATCCTGAGCTCTTTCCTCTTTCCATTTTTCTTCCCCTAGACTTTGCACTCAAAGCATTACTCGATGTCTCACCAGACCATTTCTGTCACATTTCCTCGCTAAGGATAGCACCGACAACATCATTAAACTTCAAAGTACTAGATCCAGAAACAAAGTTACTAATGGCCATTACTAAACCATTCCAACTTTCTGTCAATGAGCACAAGAATAACAAAGCTCTAACTTCATCATCAAAGTTTACCCCTACAGAACATAACTAACTTGTAACAGTATTAAAATCATTTAAATGGTCTGCAACAAATCCACCTTCCAACATCTTCATATTAAATAACCGTTTCATAAGAAATACCTTGTTTGAGGTCGAGGGTTTTTCACATAGTTTCTCCGACGCTTTAATCAAACCCTCTATCATTGTTTCCTTCGAAATGTTGAAGGCGACCGATGCTGTGAGGCACAACTGTACTGTTCCGAGTGCCTTTCTATCGAGAAGGTTCCATTCTTCATCTGTCATACCTATCGACATCTTTGTTTTTCCGCCCAATGGTAAGTATATATCTTTCTGATACAGATAATCTTCCATGTGCATCTTCCAGAGCGAGAAGTTTTGGCCGTTAAATTTATCGACCCTAAACATACCATCTTCCACCATTTCTCCCACTCGAACGAGGAACCCTTCTTTCCTGTGAGTTTATCAGCCAAATAGACCTTTGACTCTAATACCAGTTGTTAGAAAATTATATATTACGGAGCAATGGAACACATAAAATATTGTCGAAATGTAAAAATAGAAAACACATAAAACAAGGGAGACACAGATATACGTCGTTCACTCAGTTTGGGCTATGTCCACCCTGAACAGCCAGTCCTTCCTTTCCATTATCTAGCAAAATGAAGAGACACAACCTACAATAGATCCGCTGTAATATCCTCTGTTTTCTCTCACAGTCTCACCTCTCTGCTTCTCGCTCGGAGAATACAAATCTATTACACAACGTCAAATACAATGCCCTCATACAAAGAGAGGGGTCACCTTCTAGGGAAAAAAACCCTAAACTAAACATAAGTTCTACAGTTAGATCATCCACCCAATTAACGGCCCAGATTGATTAGAAATTACTATACTTTTACAAGGCAATTTTACATCTGTTTTTTGCTTTGGGTCCCCCCCGCATCCCCCTGCATGGAGGGGTGTACAAAATTCCTTGGGTATACATTCGGCTGAAACAAAGACCTCTGAACAATCATGCTCCACACCCAACAACTCATGAGCTCATTTTAATTTCTCTACCTATCTAATGATCTTCCAAGATTAAGCTGTTTGGTCAGATTTTATTCTCTAACTATAAACATAAAATTGAAAGCATGACATAACCAAGATTAAAAAGTTTGACTACCATGGGTTGTGGCATGTATGACAAGCTGCACAAAACCATTATTTAAGACAATAAAGAAGTAAAATAGTAGTGGGATTTAGACTTGGACACTTCATGATCTATTTTTGTTTTTGGGGTTCATATATTTTCAATTTTTTATCTTTTCTTATTCTTTTTATCCTTTGATTTTTCTTTTAGGACATACCCTCTTTACATTTTTAAAATTTTTAATATGGAAAACATTTGCAGAAAGAAAAGGTATGTACAATATTACAAGGCTTAAACTTAGGCAATTCAAAATTATGAATCCTATCACTATAGGACCCTAACAGTGGCTCCACTTGGGGGTGGAATTCCCTAGTGAAATGTCAAGAACTCTAAATATTAGTAGCCTTTGAATTCTTGATGATGTTACCTTGCAAAGTGTCCTTCTGTGAATCTGCATTATTGATACTTATGATAGTAAACCTTTGAAAGCTTAGGGCCTTCTTTGCGGGCTTCAACTTCAAAGGATTACCATCTAATCCAATCTACACTCTTGCAATGTTACGTAGAATGTTGGAAAATAAAATGAACTACTGTAAGTTAGTGGAATAGTAGTGCTTCAGCATCCTACCATTAACAGGTCCTCCTGGTAGATCTGAACCATCTATGTTTCTCAAGAAAAAGTCATTGTTTCCTCTATAGCCAAAAATGACATAAGGCCCCTTCCATAGAAAATCAAATTTTCCATGCTTGCCTTTATCTTCCCTCCTTGAATCCCACTTGAGGACTTGGTCTCCTATGTGAAAATAATCTACTTTAGTCTTTTAATCAAATACTTTCTTAAGTTTTTCCTGTATTATTTGTGATTTTACATAAACCTCTTCTCTGGTTTTCTATAGGTGTATAGTTCGGTTTATTCTTATTTGAATGTCATTCGGTTCCACCTGAAGTTCCTGAAGGATTTTCATGACCGACACTCCCAGGTATGCTAGGAAAACTGCATCCATCCCATAAAACAGTTGATAGGGTGATGTTCCAATGGACTTTTTAGTAGTCAATCTATCTGCCCATAAGGTATTGACTAACTTCTTATTCCATATATTTTTATTATCCTCCATTAAATTTTTGATAATATTGACCAGGCTTTTATTGGATGACTTTGCTATTCCATTACCTTGAGGGTAATAGGTTGTGGAATGGCCAAGGCTGATATGGTATTTATTACATAAATCTATCATTATTTTGGACTTAAAGGCTGTTGCATTATTAGTAATGATCTTCTGGGGACATCCAAATCTTGAAAGGATATTACTATCTACGAAGGTGATTATGATAGTGTCTGTAGCTTGGCTAGAAGGTATGGCCTCTATCCATTTGGTAAAATAGTCTGTGGCTGTTAGAATCCAATTATGTTGAGCTGAGGATGGGGGGTGTATTTATCCAATGAAGCCTAACCCCCATTGTTGAAATGGCATCTCAATGGAAATTGGTTTAAGAGGCAAGGTTAACAGTTTCCTCTTTCCCTCAAAAATCTGGCATTTGTGATAGGAGGTCACATGTTTTTTGACATTTGCAAGCAAAGTAGGCTAGTAGAAACCAACCCTCAAAATATTGTCAGTAGTACTCTTCCAATACAAGTGTCCTCCACAGTCCCCTGCATGAAACTCTTGCAAAATCTTGTTAGCCTCAACTTTTAATAAACATGTTAAGAGAATACCACCACTGTCCTTCCAAAACAATGCATTATCTATAACAAAATATCTTAATGACTTCATTTTTACGAATCTAGCTCGGGTTCTTGTCAGTACAGGAGGAGCTTGTAAATTTAGTAATACAAATGTAATATCTGAATACCATGGTGATTCAGTAAAGGGTTCACTGATCTGTGGAGTCACAAACTCCTCCTGATCATCCAAAGCACTAATGAAGTTGATATCAAGGGTTTGACAGTTCAATTCAGCCATGATTTTGGCTAAACCTTGGCCTTTAATGACCTTGGTAGGTTTTACCTCTATGTCATATTCCAATATTGTGGCAATCCACTTGCCTCTTTTTCCCTCAAGCCGATTTTGAGTCAAAATGTCCTTAACTACAGAGTTTGGAACATAAGAAATGATGTGACAATACAAAATGTATACGCTAAAATCTTTGATAGCTTTAACCAAAGCCAATGTCGATTTTTCCATGATATTGTATTTTAGGGTGGCATCTCTCAAGGATTTACTAAAGAATGCTATTGGATGTTGATATCCTTGATTGTTCTTTTACAACAAGACTGCTGCAATGGTGTGTTCTGAAGCAAATAAAAAAATAATAAAATCTTTGCTAAAGTCAGGACTAATGAGGACTGGAGTCTTGGTTTATGCTTCCTTGATAGCTTTGAATGATTGTTTGGCCTCCAATGTCCACTTGATTGATGAGTCCTTTCTTAGCATGTTATTTAATTCCCTAATTAATTTTGCTATATTTGAGATGAATCTCCTAAGAAAATTAATCTTACCTATAAAGGATTGTAACTCTTTTATGTTTCGGGGATGGGAAAGAGTCAAAATGGATTCTATTCTAGCAGGGTCTATCCTAATCCCATCTTTAGATATGATGTGTCTTAACAAATTTCCCTCTTTAACACCGAAAAGTGTCTTTTTAGGATTTAAAGAAATCCCAAATTTCCTACATTTGATGAATACTCTTCTGAGATGGTCTAAATTTTCTTTGTCTGATTTAGAGAAAACAGTAATGTCATCCTCATATACAACTAATAAGTCATGGATTTCTTTGGCAAAAGCTATATCCATAGCTCTCTGAAATGTGGCACCTACATTCATTAATCCAAAGGGCATCTTCAAATACATGAAGGTACCCCAAGGAGTAGTAAAAGCAGTTTTGGGTTGGTCCTCAAGTTGGACTAATATTTGGTTATAGCCATAGAATCCATCTAACAGTGAAATCCTAGATGATCCCACTACCCTTTGCAATATATGATCCATTTTCAGTAAGGGGTATTTGTCTTTTAAAGAAACCTTGTTCAAGTTTCTAAAATCTACACAAAGTCTAATTTCACCTGTCTTTTTGCTAGTTGTAACGAAGTTTGAAATACATTCTAAGTATCTAATGGGTGTTATTATTTCAGCATCAATCATTCTTTTAACCTCTTTTTCTATGGATGGAATAAGAATTTGATTTATCCTCCTAAGTTTTTGTTTGAAAGGTTTATGATCTTCTTTCAGAGGTATTTTGTTTTGGATTATGCTAGTGTCATAAGATTTTAAGTCTTCATAACTCCAAGCAAATACATCCTAGAACTCTTTAAACAGATTTATATATTTTACCTTTTCCTCTTGGGGTAAGGCTTTAGATATCTTGATGAATTTTGGATTATCTTCAATTCCTATATTAACTTCTTCTATGTCATCTCTTAGAGGTTCCATATTAGGCTTTCTAGCTACATCATTAGAGTCAAACAAATCTTTTAAAGGTACTAACCCTTTAGGCAAAAAATTATCTTTCAAATTAAGAATCTTTGGATCATCATCCATTATTCCATCTATCTCTACATTCTCAAAACTATCTATTTCTACTTTAGTAAATTTATTTTGTTGATGTACATCAAAAACATTTACATCTAAGTTATTTTCTACATTATTGTTTACTGTGCAATCAATATCTATCTTACAGTTCTGAAATTCACCTTCATTGTTCATGAAATCATAGATCTAGGATTCCTGGGAAAAAATCTGTCAATACTTAAGGTTATCTGGTATAACAGGCCTGTGTTTGACCTCTACAGTCTATTGGTGGTTTGGTTGAAATTCTAATTTACATGTACAGCAAATGTAGCCAGACTATGGGCCCGCATGTTTTGTTTTCTTGGAATGGCAGCAAAGTTTGATTCCAGGAGATCCTTGACCAAGTCTAAAACAGTATCCCTATATCTACCAAGCCTAGGGTTGTTGACAGAATATTCACCACTAATCTGTTTCATGATCAACTTTGAATCTCCCGTGACAGAAACTCTTTTGGCTCCCAATTTCCTAACCAATTATAACCCTAGAATCAGGGCTTCATATTCAGCCATGTTATTGATACATTTAAATTTCAATATGAAAGCATGACCCTTAGCATGGTTATTTTCCATATTATGGATCTAGACTCCTGCACCATCCCCCCCAACCTATTTATAGACCCATCAAATTCTAAATGCCAAAGTGACTCATTGAATATGTTCTCACTATCAGTTGTTCTATACTTAAGGTCTTTGGCTGTGATTTCCTTTTTATCAGTTTCTGCATTGTATAAGATGAAGGAGTCCATATCTAAGTGCATGGAGTATATGGGAAATTTTTGGGGCTTCTCTTAACTACTAACCATGTACATCATCAATGTCTCCCTATATAATTTTCTTGGTTGACCAAAAACAGATATGGTGGCATAAGACATATCAAACTACAAAGATCCCTGTAGTTTTTCTCTCCTTGAGCGAGATAGTAGCATTCCATATTTTGGTGGGATATATGCAACTACAATTTCCATCACAATTCCCTTTGTAGGGCACTGGACAAGAGTTACACATAGGTCTTTGATTAAACCAAGGCATTTAACTTGGCTAGAGTCAAAAGAAAATAAATCCTTATAAGGCCCGGTTATGTCTAGGTTCAACCTTTCCATTATTACTTTTGGAATGAGATTGTGGGATCCTTCTGAGTCCAACATAACGTTATGAAATCTTTTATCATGAATGTTTAGACTTATGTAAAATGTAGGAACTCCCCCTTGCTGATGAATTCCATTGGCCTCAGGGCCAAACAATAATTCAGGCTGGTCATCATTTAAACTAATTGAATCCTCTACTTCTCCTATGTTCAAAGTCTCAGTTATCTGTGACCTATAAGTTTCATTCTTTACCAGTTCGGTTAAAGTAACTGATATCATCAACTTAGCTATCTCATTTTTAATATTGAAAGGGATTTGAGGTCTGTTTTTTTGATTTAGATCTTCCTTAATGTGTGTAGTTTGAGGGTCTTTATCCTATTTCTCAGTGGTAGGCATTTCAATTTGTGTTTCTACTGTTTTACCTTAATCTCTTTTATCTTGATTATTTTCAATGATTGGCTATGTTTGGGTTTCATTAGAGGTTATATCTACAATCCTAGGGGTTGAAGTTTTAGGTATTCCCCTATGGAGAATTTGCAAAACTTTTTTAACTGGAGCTTCTTTTATTATTTTAGTTTGCGTTTGGATGGATCTTTTAATGGGAGTCTCATTATTCTTCTTACTTCTCAAGCTATATTGTTTATGCACCTCATATATAGCTGATCCATACCCCTGCCTGAAATCAAAAGATTCACCACATCCTAATTGTAACAGCTGAAGCATATATAACTCATGTTCTTCCTGAGTAATAAAAATAATGTCTTCCTCTGTGGTATCTAGTAAGTTAATCAGGGTATCATCCTCTGCTTCTTGGGTTTGTGATTCCTCAACATAGTTTTCTTAGAAGGGTGGCCTAACCTGTTGGTTTGGTGTAGTATTTTTTGCAGCATTAGGGTTCTTCCTAAAATTTGGGTTTCTTATTGGGGGTTGTTGTTGTTGATTATCCCATTGATTTTTCCTATTCATGATATCTATCCTATCCATAATTCTTTCTAAACTTTTAGCTAAAAAATCTACTTTTCCATCTGAAGTTGAAGCTTCTTCTTTAAATACAACTTTCTTTTCGTTCCTCATTCGTGCCTTCTTAGCTAAAAAGTTGGCTTCTACACTGATACCATTGCTCTGCATTTGTTCAAGGGTTTTAGGATTTCTCTCCCTTAGCTGATATGACATATCAACATAAAAACCATCAGGGAACTAAATCAATGCTAGGTCGGGTGGGGGTTTAATGTTGGCTAGAATTGCATTATAGATATTATTAAACCTATTGCAATAGTCCTAAACTAACTCGTTGGGAGATCTCCTAATATTGTCATATTCAGAAAGTATTTGCAATGGGTTATTTTTCCTTTCCTATCTATCAATGAATAATCTTTGAAAATTTACTAGGTCTACAATGTGGTTGGAAAGAAATGCTTTAAACCCCTTCTTGACTTCACTAGTTAAATTTTGGGAAGAGAGTGTCATTTGGACATCTGTCTCATCTATTTCATGCAATTCAAAAAAGTTAGACATCTTGTTTACATGCTGCCGGGCAGTGCGATGACCAGTAGCATCAAATAGGAAAATCTTACTTTGATAATCTGTAGGCATGGCATGAAGTTGGGCAGCTAAAACAAGAGGAGCATATATTTTTGCCATTTTTTTTATTCTGGTTTGACTTAGGGATAAAGTTGTGGTGGTTGAAGAAGGGCTTCAAACTGATGGTGGTGAACTAGATGATGATGAAGACAAATTATTAATAAGTGATTTAGGTGATTGAATTGTGGTAGATACAATTGATGAAGTTGTGGTAAAGGAAGGTGGATTTACATTGAATGATGATTCTGAAGAAATTTGAGATGCAGCAGCAGTAACTGTAGCTAGCTCTACAGATTGCTGAAGATAAGCACTATCTATATTACTAATCAACATAGAGGTCAAGGCTTCTAATTTGTCAAAAGAATCTAAGACAAATTTTTCCAAATCTAGGTGAATAACCCTTTTTTATTATATGAGTTGGGTAAATTCAGGGTCTAAAACTATTTCATGGATATCATTCTCGCATTTGGTACTAAATAGTGAAAGGTCAAATGACAAATAAATAGGGAATTATTCTAAAGTTGAAAACTCCTTAGGGAGTGAATTGGATCTGTCTAGCTGACTATTGCTGGCTTGAGTTTCTTTGGTTTTTGGTTGTCTTAAAATCCTCTCTCGGTTATCCACTATAGTTGCAGGTTTTGGATCTGGGTTGGCCCTAGCGTAGTGAATCTTTTTAGGAGCCATAATTTTAAGTTTCTAAATTGTTTTTATGAAATTTTCTAAAAGCTTACTTCAGGTAATGACCTTAAGGAGCTCAAGATTTGATTGAAGGTTTCCTTAAATTTTTTATGAGATTGAGGATTGAAGTCCCCAGTATGGTCGCCATAATTGTTATCTCTAGTAATTCCTTTGAAGTAAGAAAAAGGAAAAACCAAAGGTAACCACTATCCACTTTTGGGGATCAGGACCTAGCCTTCCTGATGCTCAGAGAGGGCTCTCTCTTTAAGTTTTAACTTTGTTTTAGTTAAGATGTTTTAGGCTAGTTATGATTGTTCAAGGGGTTCTGATTTTGTTTGAAATTGGATGGTGGGATCTCTTAAACAGATGGATAAATTGATATCTTTCAGACCATTGGGCTATGGAGTCAACTGATAATGAAACAAGGTTGAATAGACTCACTAAAGGGGATGTTCCAAGGGCAAGATAGTAGAGTGTATTTTAGATGTTTGAGATAGAGGGGTGAAAGGGTTTCACTCGAGGTGAGAGAGTAGTTAAGGGTTCTTAGACTTGGATAATGAATGATGAAGGCATGGGTAATCGAAATCAAAGGGCAGTTAAGAATCCTTTAATTTGGATCATTTATGAAATAAATTTAAACTAAAGAGCAGTTAAGAATTCTTTAATTTAAATTTCAAAAGAAAACATTCAAATGCTTATTTGTTAAAACAGAGTGTGATTTAAACAAGTTCTGAAATATATTTCCAGTTATAGCATTTAGATTGAAATATATATAACATTATGAATGACTTTGAGAAATTGACAAAGAAACATGAAAATACTTGTCTGATATTTGCTCAACACATGAATCCTTGGAACAATATGATCTTTATTAATCAATCCAGCTTGTTGGATCATCAACTGATGCAATAACCTTCCGGTTCTTCTTGATCAAAAAGTCTATAGAAATGTCTCATAGAGTCCACCCTACATACTTTGGATTGTGAAGTATTTATACAAAAATTATTACAAAATATCTCAAACTAATTTGAGATTTAATCTAGGAAGTAAAAATATCTTCTTGCAAGAATATAGAGACAACTATTGAACTGCTTCATGTTGTCCCTTTTATTTTGGTACTGTTGGCCTTTATGGTTTGATTTTAGCCCTTGATGTTGCTTTGTTGTTTGATATTTTATGCTAGAAGTTTAATCTAATTTTAGCTTTCATCTAATACTCTTTGACTCTGCTAATCTGTCTTCATCTTTTTACTTGGCAATTTTACTTTTACTATACTTTAACCTTTTTACTGCATATTTCTCACAGTAAATCAGTCAATTTCTCCCATGTTTCAACATTAGGTAATTGGATCTTAAGCATCCCCCTATATATTTCATCTGCCTCGATGTACTTGGCAAAAGTAGGCTTATTGATAAATAAGTGTTTTACCTCATGCTGGAGGTAAAACAAGTTTTCAAATGTGTGATAAAGTACTTTGCCGGTTGGAAATGCCTTTACTGATGATGTAATTACCTATTCTATTGCTAGCTCTCTGAATTTATCGTTGTAATCCTATTGTGTCATGAGCTTGTCATTTATTACTAATGGACTGGGTAACCCTTTCTCTCTCAAAATTTGAAACTTAGGCATAAATCTATCAATGACTACCTGCATATTCTGGCACTTGTCCTCCAAGTTTAGCATTAAGTTTCTCTTGGAGAGGACCTTTCTTACGTCCAAAATTATTTATGTTCTGTCCTCTATATCCAATTCCTGAAGCTCATATTTATTTTTACTATTAAGGAATTGGATGATTCTGGTGGCATTTTCGGGTGTCTCTCCTAATTCTTCTTTTACCTTTTGGATGGCTTCTATAGCCAACTTTATTAAATCTATAAGTTCAAAAATCACCTGAATATATGGCCAAATATCATTAACAGAGTCAATGATATTGGACCATAGTAGTTTCTTGGCCTGGCCAAGGGGTTCTTTTAGTGTTAGGTCCTTCTCCATGGCTTTCAATCTCTCATTCATCCTAGCAACTTTCTGCATTTCTTCCTTGTGCATGATATTAGCAAGCTTATAATCAGTTTCCAAGCTTGTCACCTTCTCTTTCAAGTTATTCATCTCTATTGCCCATATGGACATCTCTTCCATAGCTTTAACTAACTTTGCTGCTTCTTCACCTGATGTACCTGTTGCTGATGTAGACTTTGTTGAAACTGGTTGTGTTGTTTCCATAGGAGTTGTGGGAGCCAGTGAGGCTACCAATGTAGAAGGAATGATTATTGAGACTGTTTGGATGACATTCACTGAGGTTGTGGCAATATCAGTCTGCTTCAATTGGATTAAACTATCCAATTCCTTTTCTATCTCCCTTAACTGATCATTTAGTTTGAGGGCTAATTCCATCAAGTCTTCATGTATGGTTTGATTTTCCAAGACTTCTTGTATCTGGGGATGCTGCAGTTGAGGTATTTTCAATTGCTTTTTAAGTGCTGCAATGTCATCATTATTTTTCTTAATTAGTTGCTAAGTGGCTTTGATATCTTTGGGATCATGTCCCAATTCAATCACTAAGTCTTTCAAAGACTTGATTTTGGTGTCTTTGGCCTGTGAAGAGGCTTTCTCCAACTGATACTGAGTTGAGATATTGGTTGATGAATTCTGCAATTGATGGGCAGCTATGGCTTTTCCAGTAAGGTGGAGTAAATCATTTCTCCAACCTATTTGTGCAATTCAATTTAGTCAATGGGAGGAATATCCCTTGCCAATACCTCAAAATTAATTTTCTTGTAATCTGTTGATGTCCTTGGTGGTTGCACAATTGGCTTTATGAAAGCCATTTGCATCTTTCCTTCCTTGATGTCAAAAGCTGACATCAACCTAGTTTGATTGGTAGTTGTAATCTTGAGATACTGTGCATAAGACTGTGCCTTCAAGTTCTCATTTCTCATCTTGATTTCTTTAAACCTGTCCTTAATATCCTTATCTTTATCAGCAGGCCTACCAAATGAGGAAACTTCTACACTGAGTTATCTTTCCAACATTTGAGTTTGTGAAGTAGATGGCTCCTGTGTTTCTCCAGATGGATTTGTGCCCCTGCTCATGTGAAACTCAGTATTAGTCACTTTTGCTGAGCCTTCTGCATCTTCCTGTTCTAAAACAAGATTGAGCCTTGGCCTTTTGCTCTGGCTGGCTTCATACTACACATTTGATGTGTCCATAACTAAAGTGGAGGCTCCCTCTCTGTTCCTCTTGGGATTATTTTCCTCATTGTGAGGGGTCTATAAAACAGTAGGGGTACTCATGGTTGCTTCTTGTTGTGGTATCTACAGGAATGAACTTTCATCAAGCTATCTCTCTAAATCAACCAAGGTATTTTCAACATCTACATTTGTACTGTACTTGTCTACAAGAGTGTTTTCCAACCACTCAGATTGATTGGCATATCTGTCTATCTCTGGTATGGGGTGATGAATGTAAGGACCCAATTTAACCTTTTGTCTAAGTCTATTCATAACCCTTGAGGATCATATCTCCACATAAAATTGTTTTGGAACTTCATTTGTTGCAAAATTAGATCTGCTTGTTGCCCTGCTTCTCTAGAATTGCAAATAAAATGGCCTAATTGATTTTTGACTTTAAACTGGGTTCTTTTCTTGGCTGAGAGAAAATTGACTTCATCAAAATTCATTATCTACCTATAATACTCTAGAGAAAATAACCTCATGGGGAGGTATTTGGGGAGTTTGTATGGGGCTAGCTGGCAACCATAGATTCTTATCTCATTGTGATTTTGGTAAAGATACCAATCTCCCACCTTACTTTTCTTAGACAATTGGAGGACTCTTTTGATATCTTGACTTATTCTAGGTGGAGGACTTCCTGTTAGCATGGTCATGACTAGATGGACAAAAGAGTCAATGAAGTCTATATAAGTGTAAGGTGATGACTACTTGTGGAATAATGGTGTCCAAAATATGATAGACCTGGGTTGGCATCTAGTATCAAGCTTCTGGAGGGTGAAAGGAAACCTGTCTGACTGATAATACAAAAACATATGGTATAGTACAGATGAGTATTTGAATACTCTCTCATTGTGCATTCTCATTGTGCTCAACACATGAATCCTTGGAACAGTTTGATCTTTATTAATCGATCCAGCTTGATTGCTCATCAACTGATACAATTACCTTATGGTTCTTCTTGATCAAAAAGTCTATATAAATGTATAATAGAGTCCACCCTACATACTTCTAATTGTGAAGTATTTATACAAAAATTATTACAAAATATCTCAAATTAATTTTAGATTTAATCTAGGAAATAAAAATATCTTCTTTCAAGAAGATAAAGATAGCTGTTGGGTAGCAAAGGTCCCGTGTAACAATTTTCAAGGCTTAGAGCCTATAAATTAGGATAAAAATATTGTAAAAACTCTGAAATATGTGGAGCGCGAAATGTAATAGATCGAGTCAAAGGGTTGTCCACCCAAGAAATAATATAGAAGAATAGGAAGTAAGTCAGCTTGCCCATGGTCCGTGGACCATGGGAAGGTATAAATAGAGTGAGGGTCTATGGGTAGAAGGTAGTTTTGGGATGTACTTTTGAATCTAAATTGTAGTGGGTTTTTGAAGAACAAAGTCTTGAAGCGTCTGTAAGTCCGAGTCAAGGGGGTGGGTAGAGAGATAGAGGCTGTGCAACCGTGTGCGCAGAGGCCTAGTAGAGTCTACAGTTGTGTGTGTGGACCCCTGCAGCTAAGTGCACAGGGTAGATCTGGGTGTATTGGTGAAGAAAGTGAATAAAGATAAGTTGATTCTGAAATTTTGCGTTAATTCTGAATTATTGTGGATCTGGCTAATTTATGTTTGATATAACTATTTGACCTATGCGCGTATGCTTATGTTATGAATCTATATCTTTTATGAGTGTGTGAACTGGTTATTTCTGGTAAATGTTTGCTTAGAGACCATAAAAAGTAGATCTAATCTATAACTAGTGCATTAATAAGTATTAAAGATTTTCCTGGGTCCGGACCTATGTGGAGCAGAGTGGTGCGAAGCCACAGAAAGGTGTGCGAACCCTCCAGACCACATTAAGACATCCCAAGGGTGCAAAAACTTGGTTCCAGCACCCTCTCCTGCTACCTCAGGTGAGACCTCAGTCTGCACTCTGCAGGCTATTGCCGAAAGCGCTGGTAGCTGCGAGATTTGTTGGGCTAAATAACTCTTCCAAACCTGGGTCAAGTCCATACAAGCCAACAAATGGTTTCGTTGCCAGGACCGGGATCTGCCTAAGGGGTGTCTGATCTCGGAAAACTAGAGTCCTACAAGGAAAGAGCTTGAAGATTGATTGGGTCAGGAGTTGTATGAGTTTATAAAACACTAACGTGTAAGCCAGTATTTAAAGGAGCAGGAAGCGAAGATTCAGAACAATTTTGGTTCATGGTAGTGGCGGTATGGGTAGCGCATGGAGTTACGGATGATAACATCAAGAAGGCTACTTTATTTAGTGCGTTGCAGGATGGAGCACTGACTTGGTATATAAAGTACTCAAGTGCTAACCCGAATGCGAGGACAGTGGAGATCCAGACCGAATTAAAAAAAGAATTTGGTCGGCCAAAATCAGAGACACAGTCGGCCATTAGGTTCAAAGAGATAACAATGCTACTGGGTGAAACCCCGTGGGATCTAGATTAGAGGTTAAAAATCACAATTCGTGAGGATAACATGACATTGATGGATGCGCAGCACTGCGCGTGGTTTGTGGCGTCATTGACACCACATCTGAGGACGACGCTATCACAGCAAAAGATCTCAACCCAAGCCAAAGCATTAGAAACTGCGATGAGATTGCATGAAATCCCAATACATGATTTGGGGTTGGGAGTTCAAAAAATCCACGCGCAGATACAAAACCTATTTTTAGAAATATAGAAGTTAAAACAAGAATAGGCACCTCGCCTAGGAGCCCAAGAGGAAGTATGGTGTACAAAGTGTCGAAGCCAGGGTCATGATAAAGATCACTATCCAGTTTTTGCAAACTATGTGGTAGTGGCGGGACCAACGCTGATGTGACCAGAGGCACAGGTAGGGCCGAGCGCGACACCCACACTCTGGTGCAGGATATGTCAGGAGGGAGGAAAGCATGCCACGGACAATTTTCATCTATTACAAAACATGAGACAACCCCCCATAGTAGTTGTTTTGTAACTTTTGCAGATCGGTGGACCATGAAGAATGAGACTGCCGTAGTTGTCAACTATTGACGGACCAGTCACCTACCTACAGAATGCAGACTAAAGTGAGAGGTCAAGATCCAACCATGGTGATAGCACGCAGTGGGTTCCAGGGACGTGGACGAGGACGGGGAGGAATGGGGCCAGGAAGGGGTCGCGGCCAGCTCATCTAGTACAACTGCAGAGGACCATGTCACTACATGCGCGACTGTACTAGTCCAACTAGAATATCGTTCCCTTACTGTGAGTAATTCAATCATGAACTAATAGATTACCCCACACTGATAGCACAGATTCATGATAAAAGGGCAACACAACCTACGACGACATAGAACATCTAGATGATGAGGTCTGAGTCATGTAAAGAAGATCCCAACCTAAATATGGTGCTCAGAAGTGGCATGGTCACAGGAAAAGACAAGGGGGATGCAACCAAGGAGGGTGTAGGAATTCGCAAGGGGATAGGTCTAGAAGCTAGGGAGAGCTTCACGATGGTCTCTACCCTAGGTAGTAGGGATCAATCCAAGCTAAAGGATCCCTCGATGCTGACTACCTCTTTAGTGACATGCATGAAATTTCTTCACGATAATAGAGTGGTTAAGGGCTTGCAAGAATTGATAAATAGGTGTGCGGTCAAGTGAACCTCACATGATCTGAAAATTGGGAAAACATGCGTCGCAGACTAGACGGGAAATGCGGTTAATAGCACAGATTGGTGACTATGAGATGGATCAAATCATTCTGGACTTGGGCTCAGATGCAAATGTACTACCTAGACAGATGTGGGAGCGCATGGGCAAGCCCACGCTACAATGGTCTCCTATTCAATTGAGGATTTCCAATCAACAAAAGATCTTGCCCATGGGAAGACTGCAAGGGATTCTAGTAGATATAGAAGGTGCGAGCACCCAAACGAACTTCGAAGGAATCAAAATTGTGGATGAAAGTAGTCCTTACCCTACGTTATTAGGAATAGACTAGGCCACTGACTTGAATGGAGTTATTAATTTAAAGAAGTGGAAAATGATCTTTGAGAAGAGGTCGCTCCACATAGTCATTCCATTAGATCCAGCTGAAGGACCACATTACACTCAACCTGTGTGCGACAAAGGAAGTGATGATGAATTAGATTGTATTTACAAAATCATTGCACGACATGAAGTGAGGAATAATCTGATGGCAGAAGGAAGAATATCGTGGGAGCTCACAGACTCCTGCACCAAAGATTCAGATGAAGAAGAGGAGTAATGGCATAACCGGTTGAATGGGGTAACCACGTTAAATTGAAATATGGTGACTAAATCACTGTGTTGCGTTAAAACTAAGGATCGTGAACTACCAATGGATGATGGTCTAACAGTAGTCAATGAATTCTTGATCAAATTTGAAAGCATGGTACCAGAGCACTAGTAGTTTGATGCATTGAAATGGGCATTGCATGCTACGCCTGTGAGTTGGTGGGGCACACATGAAGGAACCTTCGAAAATTGGCACAACTGTAGGCGTGTCATGCAGATACGTTTTGGGAGACTGGAACTATGCATAACAAAGAAATACGATGGACGAGATGATCTGCGCATGCACCTGACCAGATGGGTCCAAGCTGCCTCAACAGGAGTGGGTACACTTATTTTACCATACCCTAGACATCATCCCAAGGAATTGGTATATTGAAATGGAGCTCCGACATGGCACAGAGGAATGGGATATCTTGTGTGAAGGGTTTCTGTCAACTTTCCTCTTTGAGGATCAATGGATGGATATTGTGGATGATGCGTTGCAGGTGGTAAAGGCCACTATATTTAAAATACCATTGGAACCAGAGGAAATCGTGCAGCTGGACTGGTCGCGACAGTTGAGCCAAGCCTAGAATGTTACAATGTGCAAATAGAAGATGATGAGGACGACCCTAGAAACATCAATATTCCAGAAATAGAGGGGAGTCACGAGGTGCATAGACCAGCAATCAAGGATCCAGACATCACCATGCCACTAAAAACAAAACAAGTAAACATTGGAACAAAGGAAGAGCTGAAGTATGCAATGCTGGGAGACTATTGGGACGATGCCACGGTGGAAAAGATGGTCGAGTTGCTTCGAGAATACCAAGACTTGTTCCCTACAAAAATCACGGAGTTAAAAGGAATCCTCGCTGTCCTAGGAATGATGAAGATAACCCTAAAGCCGGATGCGAAGCCAGTTAAGCAGCGGCCTTACCGGTTGAATCCAAAATACAAAGTGAAGGTCCGCGAAGAGTTGGATAAGATGCTTGTAGTAGGAATAATTGAACCGGTAGAAGAGTCCGACTGGGTAAGTCGTATGGTTGTGCAGGAGAAGAAACAAAAGGGTGTAATTTGCATTTGCATCGATCTCAGAAAGCTCAATGATGCATGTGTCAATGATCCCTTTCCAACGCCGTTTACAGAGGAAGTACTGGAGAATGTGGGAGGACAGGTAGCCTACTCCTTCACAGATAGATTCTCGGGGTACCACTAGATCAAGATCATGCTAGAGGACAAAAGTAAGACAACTTTTGCCACCACATGGGGATGTTTTCAGTATACGGTGATGCCATTTGGACTAAATAACACACCGACGATATTCTCCAGTGTCGTGGTAGTCGCATTCAAGGAATTTATGCACAAGTTCTTAGAGGTATATCTTGATGATTGGATCATCTTTGGGCTAGCTAAGAAACATACCACGAGCTTACGATTAATTTTGGATACTTGCCGCGGCACCAGATTGTGCTCAATCTGAAGAAGTGTACTTTCCTCGTCCCCTTCAGGAACCTGCTCAGCCATGTGGTTTGTAAGCAAGGTCTAATGGTGGATCTGGCAAAGATTGTTGTCATACTCAATCTGCAAGCATCACAAAGTGTCAAACAGCTGCACACCACACTGGGACACACTAGTTACTACAAGAAGTTCATAAAAAGCTATGTGTAGATCACGACACCAATGGAACAATTGCTGAAGAAGGATGCTACTTATTGCTGGAATGAGGAATGCAACAAAAGCCTGGAAACACTTAAGGAAAAGATGGCATCAGCCCCTATATTGGTCTTCCTGAAATGGGACATCGAATTTCATGTGCACGTTGACGTGACATTTATCACATTGGGCGCGGTACTCACTCAAGAAGAGGTAGAGGGAATTGATCATCTGATCACGTTTGCAAGTTGATGACTGTCAAAAGCTGAGAAGAACTACTCCACTACTGAGCAAGAATGATTTTCGATGGTATATGCGCTCCAGAAATACCACCACTATTTGCTTGGAGGACACTTTAAGATGTATATTGACCACTTAGTGCTAAAATACCTAGTGAATAAACCTATGTTGGGGGGGCGCATTTGTCGATGGCTATTATTATTTCAAGAATATGACTTCGAATTCATTGTAAAGCCAGGACGTTTGAATGCAAGCCTAGACCACCTATCTCAAATTGATAATGGCGAAGAGCCCACAAACTTGGAGGAAGTACTACCGAATGCACAACTATATGCAGTGTGCATTGCGGATGGCCATTTTGAGGACATAATCCACTTCTTAACCACAGGAACTGTGCCACAAAGAAATTTCATTCAGCATAAGAAAGAATTGGTAATACGCGTAGCAGACTTTACTGTTATTGCAGGACACCTCTACAAGATGGGCAATGACGAAATATTACGCAGATATGTACCTAAATTCGAGCGAGGACAGATCCTAGCCGAAGCACATGGAGGGGTTGTTGGAGGACATTATGTGGGTCATGCCACTACACAGAAGATCCTTCGTGCAAGACTGTGGTGGCCAACTCTACATCAAGACTCAAAAGCATATTGTCAGGCTTGCGACATGTGTCAATGGACTGGGAAACCATCGCAAAGGGATGAAATGTCGCTCAATCCACAGATGACGCTGCAACCATTCGAGAAGTGGGCAATCAACTTCATGGGACCTATTGCACCTCAAGGGAAGACCTGTGTGCACTATATCATCACCGAGACAAAATATTTGACCCGGTGGGCAGAAGCATAGCCAGTTAAGGATTGCACGGCTGCTACAGTGGTGAAATTCTTGTTCGAAAATGTGTTGACACAGTTTGGGTGTCCCAAAATTCTAATGAGAAACCAGTGAATGCACTTTATAAATGAAATGATCAGTGCACTCACCGAGGAATTCTAGATCTATCATCAATAGGGTATGCCATACCATCCGCAAGCAAATGGGACTATTGAAGCGTTCAACAAAATTTTGGAGACTGCGTTGACTAAGGTCTGTAATGCGCAGCGAAACGATTGGGACCTATGCATCCCTATTGTGCTATGGGCTTACCAAACCACATGCAAGAAGTTGACGGGCTAGACACCATTCCAGTTAGTCTATGGTAAGGAAGCCGTTATGCCCATGGAATATATTGTACCCAGTTTGCGAATCACGACAATAACAGGCATGGCTGACCGTGGGGCTTTGGAGGAATGGCTCACGCAACTGGAGGAACTTGAGGAGGAACAATTTTTGTCCAGATTCCATTAGCAAGTACAAAAACAGTGAGAAAAAGCGTGGCATGATTGCCATATCAAGGTGTGCACTTTCAAGGAGAATGATCTAGTATTACTATACGACAGCAAGTTCGAGAAATTCCCTGGCAAGCTCCGAATGCATTAGTTGCGTACCTATGTAGTCAAAGAAGTTATAGATGGAGGCGTAGTCCAGCTGGCTAAGCTCAATGGAGACCCCTTCCAGGGAAGAGTAAATGGCAATCACCTAAAGCTCTACACGGGTGGGTCGACCACCTGACTAACTGACTAAAGGATGGTCTCACCGCTCTAGCCAGTTGAAAGAGAGTGTGAGACAATAAAACAGTCTGGGGGGAAGTTGTGAAACCATCGGGGTGCACATGGATATGATATGTCACAAGGGGCACGATTGCGCGGAACAGGATGCGCTGCTGCATTGTCAAGCAATGAAGTGACTGTTGCTATCACTATTCATGACAAGATGTCTAAGTTATGGAAAATGGGAGTGGGTAGCGAGCAATTAAGAGACAAGGTATGAACTGGATCTGGAATGATCTGCCGCAAGCTCAATACAAGGACACCATAAAAAGTGAGAGCCAACGAATTTGAATTTCGAAACAATTATAAATCACAGGGAGGCCTTCATCAAACTATCGACACTTCTGAGAAACTTAATATAGCCGTGATGGAACTCTCTATTATCTGCACTCAAGGAGTGAGGCCGAATGTTGTGATATGGCCACTGATGTCGGGTTTTCTGAAGGATACGATGTGGATAGCTGCAGACACCACATAGAGTTCAACATCGACAGGGGGGGGATGTGCCGAGAGTTTATAGACAAGAAGCAGAGCTGGTCCAGATGCTATCGCCTTACCCATGGGCTGGTCGGTGAACCATAAAGGATAAAGGAAAAGATGCGGATACGGAGCCAATTAAAGGAATTGTAGTTAACAAGTCATCTCTCGTGTATCTTCAAGATTGGGATCTTGCAGACAGTAGCAATGGTCTTGCAAAATTGCAACACAAGCTACAGCAGACAATGCGAAGAGAAGATACGAACTTCGAAATTAGTTGCTTGGTATGCGGTAGTCCCGTATGCGGTACCCCATCTAGAGTTATAATCATATGAGGAGGTGCTCTGTGTTAACCGAGCAGAGCATAATGGGCATTATTGGTTGCAAGACTTGGTAGAAACCACGAAGCAATAACAGGCAGAAGCATTGCAGGAGATGAAGAAGCAGTAGCAGAATGAACGACTTCAGTCACAGGGAGGTGAACCGCAGAGCTTAGGCAACACGTCTCACCACACCGACGGGTGACTTGAGACAAGTCACAATGATTGTGTTGGGGGCCTGTTGGGTAGCGGAGGTCCCGTGTAAAAGTTTTGGGGGCTTAGAGCCTATAAATTAGAATAAAAATATTGTAAAAAATCTGAAATATGCTAAGCGCGAAATGTAATAGGTCGAGTCAAAGGGTTGTCCGCGCAAGAAATAATATAGAAGAATAGGAAGTAAGTCGGCTTGCCCATGGTCCACGAACCATGGGAAGGTATAAATAGAGCAAGGCTCTATGGGTAGAAGGTAGTTTTGGGATGTACTTTTGAATCTAAATTGTAGTGCATTTTTGAATAACATAGTCTTGAAGCGTTTGTAAGTTCGAGTCAAGAGGGTGGGTAGAGAGATAGAGGCTCTGCAGCTATGTGCACAGAGGCCTAGTAGAGTTCGCAATTGTGTGCGCAGACCCCCGCAGCTGAGTGCGCAGGGTAGATCTGGGTGTATTAGTGAAGAAAGTGAATAAATATAAGTTGATTATGAAATTCTATGTTAATTCTGAATTATTGCAGATCTAGCTAATTTATGGTTGATATATCTATTTGATCTATGCGCATATGCTTATGTTATGAATCTATATCTTTTTTGAGTGTAGTAACTGGTTATTTCTGGTAAATGTTTGCTTAAAGACCATAAAAGGTAGATCTAATCTATAACTAGGCATTAATAAGTATTAAGGATTTTCCTAGGTATGGATCTATGCAGAGCAGAGTGGTACGAAGCTACAGAATAGTGCGTGAACCCTCCAGACCACATCAAGATATCACAAGGGTGCGGAAACCTAGTTCTAGAACCCTCCCCTGCTACTTGGGGTGAGACCTTAGTCCACGCTCCGCGGGCTATTTTCGAAAGGGCTAGTAGTTACGCGATTTGTTGGGCTAAATAACTCTTCCAAACTTGGGTCAGGCCAATACAAGCCAACAATAGCTATTGAACTGCTTCATGTTGTCCCTTTTATTTTGGTACTGTTGGCCTTTATGTTTTGATTTTAGCCCTTTATGTTGCTCTGTTGTTTGATCCTTTACACTGGAAGCTTCATCTACTTTTGGCTTTCATCTGATACAATTTCACAATGATACTCTTTGACTCTGTTGATCTGTCTACATATTTGTACCTGGATGTTTTAATTTTACTATACTTTAACCTTTTTACTGCATATTTCTCACAGTAAATCAGCCAATTTCTCCATGTTTCATCATCAGGTAATTAGCTTAAGCATCCTCCTATATATTTCATCTGCCTCGGTGTTCTTGGCAAAAGTAGGATTATTGATAAATAAGTGCTTTACCTCATGTTGGAGGTAAAACAAGTTTTCAAATGTCTGATAAAGTACTTTGCCTGTTGGCAATGCCTTGACTAATGATGTACTGACCTATTTTTTGGCTAGCTCTCTGATTTTTTTGTTGTAATCCTGTTGTGTCATGACCTTTTCATTGATTACTAAGGGATTGGGTAACCCTTTCTCTCTCAAAATTTGAAACTTAGCCATAAATCTATCAACGACTACCTGCATATTCTGGCACCTATCCTCCAAGTTTAGCATTAAGTTTATCTTGGAGAGGACCTTTCTTACCTCCAAAATTGTTTTTGTTCTGTCCTCTTTATCCAATTCCTGAAGCTCATACTTATTTTTACTGTTAAGTAATTGGATGATTTTGGTGGCATCTTCGGGCATCTCTCCTAATTCTTCCTTTACCTTTTGGATGGCTTTTGTAGCCATCTTTATTAAATCTATCTGTTCAAAAATCACCTTTATAGATGGCCAAATATCATTAACAGAGTCAATAATATTGGCCCATAGTAGTTCCTTGACTTGGCCAAGGGGTTCTTTTAGTGTTAGGTCCTTCTCCATGGCTTTCAATCTCTCATTCATCCTGGCAACTTTCTTCACTTCTTCCTTGTGCATGATTTTGGAAAGCTTGTAATTAGTTTCCAAGCTTGTCACCTTCTCTTTCAGCTTATTCATCTCTGTTTCCTGTATGGACATATCTTCCATAGCTTTAACTAAATTTGCTACTTCTTCACCTGATGTACCTACTACTAATGTAGACTCTGTTGAAATTGGTTGTGTTGTTGCCATAGGAGCTATGGGAGCCAATGAGGCTATCAATGTAGAAGGAATAATTGTTGAGACTATTGGGATGACATTCACTGATCTTCTGGCAATATCAGTATGCTTCAATTGGATTAAACTGTCCAATTCGTTTTCTGTCTCCCGTAATTGATCATTTAATTTGAGGACTAAATCCATCAACTCTTCATGTCTGGTTTGATTTTCCAAGACTTCCTATGTCTAGGGATGCTACAGTTGAGGTATTTTCAATTGCTTTTTAAGTACTGCAATGTCATCATTCTTTTTCTTAATTAGTTGCTCAGTGGCTTTGATATCTTTGGTATCATGTCGCAATTCAATAACTAAGTCTTCCAAAATCTTGATTCTGGTGTCTTTGGCTAGTGAGGAGGCTTTCTCCAACTGATACTGGGCTAAGATATTGGTCAATGAATTTTGCAATTGATGGGCAACTATGGCTTTTCCAGTAAGGGTGAAGTAAATCATTTCTCCAGCCTATTTGTGGAATTAAATTTATTCAATGGGATGAATATCCCTTGCCAATACCTCAAAATTAATTTTCTTGTAATCTGTTGATGTCCTTGGTGGTTGCACAGTTGGCTTTATGAAAGAGATTTGCATCTTTCCTTCCTTGAAGTCAAAAGTTGACAGCAGCCTAGTTTGATTGGTAGGTGTAATCTTGAGATACTGTGCATAAGGCTATGCCTTCAGTTTCTCATTTCTCATCTTGATTTCTTTAAGCCTGTCCTTAATATCCTTATCTTTATCAGTAGGCCTACCAAATGAGGGAACTTCTACACTGAGTTTTCTTTCCAACATTTGAGTTTGTGAAGTAGATGACTCCTGTATTTCAGATGGACCTGTGCCCCTGCTCATTTCAAACTCAGTGTTAGTCACTTCTATTGAGCCTTTTGTGTCTTCCTGTTCTGAAATAGGATTGAGCCTTGGCCTTTTGCTCTCGCTGGCTTCATACTGCACATTTGATCTATCCATACCTGAACTGGAGGCTCCGTCTCTATTCCTCTTGGGGTTCTTTTCCTCATTCTGAGGGGTCTGTAAAATAGCAGGGGTACTCATGGTTTCTTCATGCTGTGGTACCTGCAGAAATGAGTTTTCATCAAGCTGTCTCTCTAAATCAATCAAGGTATTTTCAACATCTACTTCTGTACTATCCCTGTCTACAAGAGTGTTCTCCAACAACTGGATTAATTGGCATATCTTTCTATCTCTAGTATGGGGTGATGAATGTAAGGCCCCAATTTTACCTTTTGTCTAAGTCTGGTCATAAACCTTGAGGGTCATATCTCCACATAAAACTGTTTTGGAACTTCATTTGTTGCAGAATCAGATTTGCTTCCTGCCCTGTTTCTCTAGAATTGAAAATAAAAAGGCCTAATTGATTTTTGACTTTAAACTTGGTTCTTTTCTTGGCTGAGACAAAATTGACTTCATCAAAATTCATTATCTACCTTCAATACTCTAGACAAAATAACCTCATGGGGAGATATTTGGGGAGTTTGTATGGGGCTAGCTGGAAACCATAGATTCTTATCTCAGTGTGGTTTTGGTAAAGGTACCAATCTCCTACCTTACTTTTCTTGGACAATTGTAGGACTCTTTTGATCTCTTGACTTATTCTAGGTGGAGGACTTCTTGTCAGCATGGTCATGACTGGATGGACAAAAGAGTCAATGAAATCTGTATAAGTGTAAGGTGATGAATACTTGTGGAATAATGGTGTCCAAAATATGATAGACCTAGGCTGACATCTAGTATCAAGATTCTGGAGGGTGAAAGGAAACATGTCTGACTGATAATACAAAAACATATGGTATAATACAAATGAGTATTTGAATACTCGCTCATTGTGCATTCTAGTAAACTGTTCATGCATCCTTTCATCTATGAACTGGGCATAATTGTACAAAGTAGCAGGAGGCTTTCCTGGGGTGAAAATGGACATGAAGGCCAGGATGAGCTCTTCAAAAAATTCATCAATGGTATAGCCCAAAATACATGATATCATAGTCACAATATGCTTACCCCTTTTAGAGGAAATGGCAAATACATATGGAGGGGCATCTCTGGGAATGCGTTGCTATTATACGATGAAAGTTTGGAACAATTGGGCCAATTTTGATGGACTCAACATGGCGTACTAGTCTAACAAATATCCAATTGAGAGTGGGGTTAGGTTTGGACCTAGTTGGACTTGTAACATCTCATTGATTGATTTAGCTACGATGGTAAATAGGACTTTTTGGTCAGGGGACATTATAGCTCTCTGGTTGGGAATGTAATAGGCATGGCACATATGGATAATTTCAGGAAAAATATGTACTTGCGGAAACTGGTATTTGGGAAAATTGGAGTCCCAACGGCCAATGTCATATGAATGGTTCAGGTATCTATCTTTACTCAAACAATGAATTTTGAGCGGGACCTCATATGCACTTGTGTCCCTGATTTGAAAATCCCTGTCTACTAGGGGGAGGTGGTCTAGGTCCAAATGGGGGGTTGTGATAGGTCTAACATCCATGGAAATAGGTGCAGCCATAATTTAGTTCTTGTGGATTTGAATTTGGCTTTCATAGGTTTATTAAGATTTTTTGACAGAAACTGGAAGCTTTCATAAGGGTTTGGGTGTGCGCTTTGAATTTAAAGTAATTTCAATTAATTTTACTTAATTAAAATACTTTTAAATACATAAAAGTTTCAAATTTGAAAGGGTGACTGGTAATTTGTCTTTAAATACCTAGAATTTGGTGAATTAACTATAAATTTAGTGTTCTCAGCAACTGCAGGAGTTTGAAGGGCTCTCGTATGAATTGAGAGGTTGATTGGGGTATCTACAGCTTCTTCAAGAGTGAATTTGGAGTTTAATGGGTGAATTCAACGTTTTCAGGTGTCACACTGGTTCACAGAGGTGTACATAGAAAACAAGCAAAAAAGGCGAAAATGGGTTTTCTTGGTCTTTTATGGAGCAATGGTCACTTTTTGGCAGGTAATTTTACACATGAAAAATAAGCGATTTTTCGGTTTGAGTGGGGAGGCAGTTTCCCAAACCATCGCACCACGTTTGTGGAGGGAGTGGTATTTAGGAGGGGTCACCCGATCTACTCTATCGCTTGACACGTAGTAGTTGGGAGGCCTGGGAATACTACCTTATTGGGTAGGTAAAGGTCAGTCATCGGGTGAGGCCGATATGGTTGTGGACTTTTGGATGAAGGCGATGATGATTTGATGGGAGTCGAGCGAGGGAGGTGCACGGGTGATAAGAGAACGGGTTTCAGGGGGGGCACAAGATTTTAACTCTTGGCGGTATAAGATTAATTATAGGTTAATCACGGGTTTAAATAATCAAGAGGGGCTTAATGATGAAATTTATCGGTTCTTTTGGGATATGGGGTAATTTATAGTTTATATTAAAACTAAGGGTTGGGATATTTATATAGGGGATTTATTTAATATACAGGAAAAGGTATATTGGGGATTTATATAATAAAGTTAAAAATTAATATGAAATAAATGTGCAGAGTGAACATACCACTAAGCATAAATGTAACATTTGTGCAATTTATTTATATGCACTTACACTTAGGATAAAACACTTTTGTGGGTTTTTTGTGTGGAATAGAATTTAACATGGGGGTTTTTACTTTTCCTAGGCAAATGAAGTTTATCCTTAGGAAAAAGGAGTTTTATTAGGGTAATGAAGGGAAATGAATTTTATGAAGGGGATTCTAACACTTGATGTCCATAAGTCATTAAGTTGAGGGTCCAGTCCCACCAAATGTCAGAGAAATGCTTTGAGCTTTTATGACTTGGAGGATTTAAGTACTAGAATTTACTTGTGGATGGGGAAATTAGTAATTAAAGGGGTGAAAAGAATGAAGGGGAGTTAATTAAATGAACTTGTGAACCATTGTTTTTTCTTTCTTAACTTCTCATGCATATTGAAACATATAGTCAAGCATGATAAATGTTCTTTTATCCAATCAAATTTATACTTCAACAACCTTTCATCTACTTACCCATTACTTACCCTACCATTTTTTATTCATTTTATTTCAATGCATTTAGACTAGAAGACCCTTATCATTCATTTTTATTTTGAAAAGTAAACTATCTACTTCTAACCTTATATTGTCCAAGGGCTCAAATTAAACTGATGAGCTCCTTTTATTTTCTCTACATATCTAATGATCTACGAAGATTAAGCTATTTGGTCAGATTTTATTCTCTAACTATAAACATAAAATTGAAAGCATGACATAGCCAAGACTAAACAGTTTGAATACCATGGGTTGTGGCATGTATGACAAGCTACACAACCATTATCTAAGATGGTAAAGCAGTAAAATAGTAATGGCATTTAGACTTGCACACTTTCATGATCTATTTTTGTTTTTTGGGTTCATATATTTTCATTTTTTGATCTTTTCTTGTTCTTTTTCTCCTTTGATTTTTCTTTTATGACATACTCTCTTTACATTTTTTAAATTTTTAATATGGAAAACATTTGCAGAAAGCAAAGTTATGTACAATATTACAAGGCTAAAACTTAGCCAATTCAATATTATGAATCCAATCACTATAGGACCCTAATAGATTCTTAAAGGTCATGTTGGGAAAATCAACAGAGTTTCCCAGGTTGTAGCATTTTCTCCACGCTGGAAGAGTTTCTCGTGTCCTAGAATTAACTCCTTGCAGGAAATTTTTTCTAGGTCATAGCATTGGCTCCCCACTGGCAGAGTTTCCCATATTGTTGCATTAGGATCCCTTTTGGCAGGGTTCCCCAAGTCATAGCATTGGCTCCCTACTAGCAGAGATTGTTGGGTAACAACATTGGTTGGCAATGATTCTAGGTGGTAGGCATGGCTCTCCGATGAATAGAGGGTGGTAGATTGATCTGCCCTCCAATGTCAAGTTCTTCTTCTTTTGGATTTGATATTAATCAACATATAAGTAGAGACAAGCATGAGATAAGAAGGGATAAGCGGAGATGAATCAAGATGAGTAGTGATAACACTTTATGAGATAATTGAGATAGGACATGATATAATGACATGATTGGAATTTCTCCCTAGCTGAGAGGGAGTGTTAATTTTTGGTAGCTCAGTGACAAATTCCAATCATGGGAAGATATTCCTCTTTCAAGAGGATCAATTTTGACTATTGAGGCACTCAATTTGGAAAAGGGAAAGTGTAATTTTGAATTAAGCCCCACATGTTCCTATTTGATTAGGTCATCCCAAAATATTTGGACACCCATGGATGTTTATAAATACAAGTCAAGTGACCCTCATTTGGACATCCTTATGAAGCATTCTTTTATTCCTATTTCTTTGTTTTTGGCTCGCATAGGTCTTAGATGGTTCGTGGAAGTTCGCTCACATAGGTTTGATACTACAGGGTCCATATCTTACACGTGTGATAGGGCTTTTGTTTTTGATAGCAGATAGGATACAAGTAGTTTTCAGTCACAACTGAAGGTGTGCAGGCTCATGTGTGTGGTTGAAGGGTTTCAGTTGCATGCACATCACTCTTTGCATGTGCTTGGGACCTAGGGTTTGATTTTATCAGTTAACCACAAATTTCGCTCACTAACCACAAGGTTCGACAGTAGACTCCAACAGTGATAGTTTATTGTAGGCTTCTAAAGCGTGATTTTGATTATTAGCATTGTTAGGTTCATCTCATGAATGTTTTCATATTTTAGATTTGTGCGACTGTTATCTTGTTTCAAGTGGCTTTCCAAATCCATTGCATTCATGATAGTATAATGATCAACATTTCGAACCCACAACTATGGTTCATCTTTGAGATAAAGAAATATGGAAAACTAATCAAACCATAGGTTATAGTAAATAGGAAAAAATCGGCTTGGAAAATGGACAACACTAAAACCCTAAAAGAAAAAGAGAATTGTTTTATTAATATATTATAAGATGTGTTATATAATATGGTTTATATATATGTTAAATTATTAAATAATATTATTAAGGTTATATAGAATTTATATATTTAATATTAAATGAAACAAATATTCATTATGATTTCTTTTAATTGATAATCAATTATGATATTTATTGAAAAATAAATAATGTATTTATTATTATATATGATTTGGCTAAAATAATGTGGGAAGTAATATTGTTTAAAGAGGTTTAAGGGTAATAATCTTAATTAATGAGACTTAATGGTAGGGGTTTTGGGAGTATATTGATTTATATTCTAAAGTAGGAATCCAATTCTCACCTATTATCCACCCTTCATCCCTATTAAGGTTTTTAGGATGTTTATTAATCTCTATGGCCTCCCTAAATTTTCTGTGGAAGTAGTGCATATTGTTTAGCTAATTTAGTTGGATAAGATTATGGATGAATACATGAATCATTGTACTCTTTTTTTCTGAATCATTCAATTAAAATCTAATAAGAAGAAGAATTTGAAAGGGTTTTCCCCATAGTGCATTTTTCCCTGGTCTCCGACCAATCCTGGTGTCTCTATGTGTGAATGTTTTTCTTATGTTTTTCCTTTATGTTCCATTGCATTGATGATGATGTTTTTATTTCTATATAATTGCATATTTTGCTAAGTAATGTTGTAAACCTAAATAATTTTATGATGCTATGGGATGAATTCTATATGTAAATGAAGAAATGTAATTATCTAAAGCAATGAATAATATATCCCTAACACAATTTAACAAATTTGAGGATAAATTTCCCTCATTTCTCTTGGAAATGTTGTGTTTAAAATCAATATTTTAATATCAAAAGGTTGTTCTTATTATCCATCTTCATATATATATTGTTTCCTTGATTTCATATAATGAAATTGCTCTTTTATTTAACCATTAGATTTTTTTTCCAATGTGTTTAACATAATAACTGAAATCAAATACATTCGGTGAATGCCTGAGGTTTTGATTCTTCTTCTTAATTTATTCCACCTTTCTCTTATTAATATTTTTTCTCTATCTTCCAAGACTCCAAGCCCAATGGATACTCTCTTGGCTATCTAAGAGTTGCATTATTTTATGCCAACACTCTATCATCTTGATTCTCAGCCCAATCCACCACTTTTCCATAAATTAAATTTGACCACTGTGCTTAAAGGTTAGTTTTTAGTGATAATGAAAAAAAATAATCCTTGCAACATTTGAGGGAGGCCCTATGGCTCAACGACTAGATTAGGCCTAAAGTAGTTTTTCTATTTCGTTGACATAGTTCCTTACAACTGGGAATTGTCTATAGGGAAATACATCATTTGGCATTGTTGCTGAGGAATGGATACTCAAAGATATCTTTCCCTAGGTGTATGGAAAAAGAGAGTTCTAATTATTAATGGTGAACAAGGATTAGACATTGGATATTTGTTGTATATCATTCACCTAGGGACTCCATGTTGGAAATAATACTGAGAGAGGGGGGGGGGGGGGGAATCGGTATTATCAAATCAGTACTTTTTTTCATTTTCACACGATCAGTATCACAATACGCGACTTCAGATAAGGATATTCCGCGTAATATACCGGCTGTGTTAAATGCCAACCAGCGTAACAATGGCAGTAAATCTTTATGATTTCAGTTAGCTTATCTTAAGTAAATGCATCAGAACATTATTAAAGCCACATTAACAGTAAACAGGTGTAGTAAAATAGTACAGATCATCACACATAAGAAGCACACATGAACACCATGAATATAAAGGTGGAAACCCAATGTGGGTGAACCACCTGCTGCAATTTGTTTTCTATCTTCCATTATAAGAAACTTCTTTTAACAATAGGACTGGCAGTCCTTGACCAGTACGAAGGCTTCTACCCTGCAGAAGGCTACAACCTTCTAGCTCTTGTACTAGCCGTTCATTTACTAGTATCGTAGGCGCTGGCCCTACTGAAGGCTTCCAGCAACCCTTCACTCGTTTTCCAGCTGCTCCTGGAAGGGAGCTACAACCCCCTGGCTCTTGTACTGGCCAATATGTTTACCAGTATGTAGGTGCCAGCCTACGATCATCCAGGGACCACGTTTCATCAATTTTCAGACTGGATCCATGAAGCACAACATCATAATCTGAATCACCACTCTCTGAATCACCCAATACTGAAACACGGAAAATAACACAGTCTACATAACTCTGTAACAACAACCAGATCCAAAAGAAACTTCAAATATCACACTTCATACTGTATATGCTACTTGGACGAACCCAACCTGCATGTATACACTCTATTACCAAAGACAACCCACGTACAGATCTGCAAATTCAACCTCATAACTTTGTAGCTATTTCAGACATCAGAACATACCCAAATCATAACATTCATAAACATGCGTCAATAGATCTAGTATATCCATACTCAACCCATATAAAGATAATCATTCCAAGCCTTGAGATCCCGATCCATTATTCATCATCCTTCACATGAGTGCCTCCTTGGTTCAGATCAAGCAAGGCATCACCAACCCATAACCAGCATCTAGATCTCACACTTTATCAGATCGTCATCACTTGCTCTTCCTTGCACACCCACTTGGCCTAATGATCTTCTCCTTATATAGGTTTAGGATTCTCTCAATACCATGGTCCAAAACCATGTAGAAACAATACCATGAGCCCAATACTTGGGGTCGTCACTTCGGACCAAATACCATGGACCAATACCAAAATACCATGGACCAAATACCACGGACCAAAACTTAGATTTCTAACATGTACGCACCTTTCCTTCTGTGAACCTGCGTGTGTACGTATACACGCCTTTTTCTCTGAATACCTGCGTATATACACACTTTCTTCACGTCCAACCTGCGTATATATCTCTCTTTACCTGTTGCACTATGATCTGTCCTTTGAGTGAGTTACCATCACCTGTATCATTCCTCTGAGCGAGTTTCCATCAAGGAAAACACCTGAATCATAATGCCAACAATCTTCCCCTTTGGACTTGATGGCAACCACCACACCAAGTCACTCTCCCCCTTTGACATCAAGGGCAAAGGGCGGACCAAGATATTCTCTTCCTTGGTATACCTTTTGCTGTCCATACTCCCCGTGAGTACATGCTGAAGATTCTGATTACGCTCCCCATTTGTATATGCCAAGGTGTACCAATCTGTCCATGCTCCCCCTGACTGTAGGCAAGATTTGCAAAAAGATGTTCTACAAGAAGAACATGACTCTATTATGAATGAACTTCCTATCACCAAAGACTCTTACATACATCCACCTCTCAACCAGTGAGGATATACAAATATTGACTCATTACATCATCCATCCCATGCATCTTGGGGTAAAAAAATACATCATATGACTCACAAAGACCAAGGACCTAAACAAGACCATGATAGTTATCAACATCTATCATACACCATATGATCTTGATTATAAGCATCTAGCATCCAGATCTGTAACCTGCAATCCATTCTTTTGATCAAACAGCAAGATGTATCATAAGCATCATCACCAAGAACTTCTAACCATAATGCCAACAATGCATTATTTGAAATATATGCTCCCCCTGAACCTGTGCCATGTAATCATCAAAACAATGACTGAACCATATCAGACTTTTGTACTGTTGCTTTCTTTCATAACATCATATACGCGACTCTGCAGCATGTAACTCGCGTATATACGCGACTTGTCTTCATGAAACCCGCGTATGAGATCTGGAACACTGATGTTCCACACTTCCAACTTCCTCTAAATCTGTCATGTCTGTGTGCTCTGCTATGCCACATCTTTCTGGCTGTACTTCCTTCTTCTTCCATATCTTCAAGCGTGATGATGTTTTCTCCTTTTGGTATGGTGTCCACAATCTTCTCTTGCATTCCTTTGCTTTGTGTCCAAGTTTGTAACATGCATAACATCTTACATGTCTCATATTCCTTCTATAGCAATCAACAGCTTTGTGACCAAACATATTGCAAGTAAAGCAATATCCATTAAAGTACCTTGAATGAGATGATCTTTCTGCATGATGGTTTTGAAACCTTCTTCTTCTACATCTGGCTGCAACATGCCCACGATTATGACATACATAACATTCAACATTATTCAGAGTAAAAGATTTTCTTTGAAGGACTTCTTTCCTTGCTTGGTGATGAGATTGACCTTCCATCTCCTTGTTGAACATTTCAGATTTTGCATTAGAGTCCCTTGTCTTACTTTGTGAACTAGATTCACCTTCAATAGACTCATGAAAACCAAGACCAGCTTTGATAGCAGGAGACCGTTGACTACTTAGAATATCATCCAAAATCTTAGTACTATCTTGAAATCGCAATAGTTTATCCTTTTCTTCTAATTTACTTTTCAAGATATTTACCTCAACCTGATGTTGTTCTTCCTTTTCCAAACATTGCTTCTTCAAGGTTTCTTCAGACTTTCTTCCTTCTTCCACTTGTTTCCTTAGTTTGAGAATCTTATTTTCTTGTTCTTCATTCAGCACCTACAACATTTGACGAATTCTGAAAGCACATTCCAACTGAGCTTTTAAGCTGATAATTTCTTCTTTGAGGGCATTCTCCCTTTTGCTAGGTAGATCTTCTTGATCTATGATTTTATCTGATGCTTCATTTGCTTGTCCATCTTCAATCTGAGGTGATTCAGGATCTGAATACTTGCTTCCACTTACCGGCAGGCTATCATTGTTCCTTGGAGTTGTCTTCTTCTTTTGACGCGCTTTCTTTCCCATTGTTCTACGGATCTCCTTCAAGCGATCAAGCTTCTTCATAAGGACCTGCTCTGATACCAATTGTTGGAAATAATATTGAGAGGGGGGGGGTGAATCAATATTATCAAATCAGTAAAACCTTTTCATTTTCACACTTAGATTCACATACGCGACTTCAGATAAGGATATCCACGTATATACGCAACTGTGTTAAATGCAACCAGCGTACATGCAGTAATCTTATGATTCAGTTAGCTTATCTTCAGTAAATGCATCAGAACATTATTAACCACATTAACAGTAAACAGG
>APFE030026605.1:111860-135032 GCA_000404065.3 Pinus taeda
TCCAGCTGCTCCTGGAAGGGAGCTACAACCCCCTGGCTCTTGTACTGGCCAATATGTTTACCAGTACGTAGGTGCCGGCCTACGATCATCCAGGGACCATGTTTCATCAATTTTCAGACTGGATCCATGAAGCACAACATCATAATCTGAATCACCCAATACTGAAACACTGAAAATAACACAGTCTACATAACTATGTAACAACAACAAGATCCAAAAGAAACTTCAAATATCACACTTCATATTGTATATGCTACTTGGACGAACCCAAACTGCGTGTATACGCTCTATTACCAAAGACAACCCGCGTACAGATCTGCAAATTCAACCTCATAACTTTGTAGCTATTTCAGACATCAGAACATACCCAAATCATAACATTCATAAACATGCGTCAATAGATCTAGTCTATCCATACTCAACCCATATAAAGATAATCATTCCAAGCCTTGAGATCCCGATCCATTATTCATCATCCTTCACATGAGTGCCTCCTTGGTTCAGATCAAGCAAGGCATCACCAACCCATAACCAGCATCTAGATCTCACACTTTATCAGATCGTCATCACTTGCTCTTCCTTGCACACCCACTTGGCCTAATGATCTTCTCCTTATATAGGTTTAGGATTCTCTCAATACCATGGTCCAAAACCATGTAGAAACAATACCATGAGCCCAATACTTGGGGTCGTCACTTCGGACCAAATACCATGGACCAATACCAAAATACCATGGACCAAATACCATGGACCAAAACTTAGATTTCCGACATGTACGCGCCTTTCCTTCTGTGAACCTGCGTGTGTACGTATACGTGCCTTTTTCTCTGAATACCTGTGTATATACGCACTTTCTTCACGTCCAACCTACGTATATATCTCTCTTTACCTGTTGCACTATGATCTATCCTTTGAGTGAGTTACCATCACCTATATCATTCCTCTGAGCGAGTTGCCATCAAGGACAACACCTGAATCATAATGCCAACACTCCATGATTTGAACTCACTAGAAAATCCACTAGATCTAAATGGTGAACTCACTTGTTGCTGCAATTAGTTCAAGGTATGTATGTTTAGAATTTAAATCAATCTAGGTTTCCCTAATTATTTGTCTAAAGACGAAGAATCTCTTATGATGTTCCCATACTCTACTAGAGATGATCTACGAAAAGAAGCAAAATACCTTTCATATTTTCAACAATTTTTTTATTGTATCGAGATTGAATAATAGGATGTATACATGAGATTATTTTATGATTCATTAGAAGGAATTTTCAGAGGTTGGGTTGACAACTTTCCTCCCATATTCAAAAATTCTCTTACTAGCTTCTGGGAAATTTTTACGGACTTATATGTAGCAAAGATAGAATTTGTTGTAGCTCTTATTCTTCCTCATGTTTTAATAGAAGTGGAGTGAATGGAAAGATATCCAAATTTTTCTTGCCAAGTTAATATTTCCTTAGAATACCTATGTGAAAGTTCAAACATTGAATTATGTAGACATATTTCTAAGAGAAAATAATTGTTATTTCATTGATCTAAAGAATTTTCTTTTTCTCGAATTCGATCTTCTTGAATAAGAAGAAAAACTATTTGATGATCATGAAGACACCATTCTTGAGATTTTTCAGGATTTAGTAGCAACATAATTTGAGGGTTTCATTAATGAAATTCTTGTACCATTTTCATGCCATGCATTACATTTTAATCTTGGGTTCAAGTTTTATTTGAAGTTGCATATCTTTATGTTTTTGCTCATCTTAATGGGCAGAAGTGTGCAATAATTATTATTTCTGAACACTTCCTTGCATACCTATATTGGAAATAGGATATCACTTGATTAAGTGACTGACTTGTGTAGAGTAGGTTTGTACATAAATAAGCTCACCAGTTGAGCGGTAGAGAAATTTAGTTTTTCATAGTTTGTAGAAAAGTTTGACTTTAGTTTTTCATTTTATGAATAATAAGTAGAGGTCATTCAAGAAACACATGGTGTCAAATCCGAGGATAAAGCTTAAGAGTAGGTGCAAGGATAGACAGTGATGGGTTTCACTAATTTATAGGTTCACTTTCATATTATAAATGATAAGGAACTAGGTCTATAGTTCTCCACATCACATAGGGGATGCAATCCCCAAATGGATTTGATGTTTTAACATTGTTTTTATTGAAACAAAAAAAAATACAAATAATAACTTTTTGGGGTTTATGTAAAAGGTATTATTATATAATAATACCTAGGTTTGAAATAAAGTTGTGAAATATAATAAATTTGGTGCTTAGCACAATGCACACACATGTTTTCCATGATAGGAGGCCTCACTCAAAGTTTTAATAGTCTATATCCAAATGCAAATCCCCCACTAATTTGAAGTTTATCAAGACAACAAGGGTACACTATTTATTGTATATTTTGAACTAGTTTTCATACATGGTGGATGCTCGTGTATAGAAAACATCCTTCTTGACAGTTTTCAATAGCACAAGAAACCCCTCTATTATTCTGTTGGTGGTTTAGATATAACATTAATGATTCATGTCTAATTGATGTATATGAGGGACCCAACTACATCAACAACTTCTACTTGGTCATTATTTAATATGCTTCCATGTATCCTCAAGTATTTCCAATGAAACAAAGAGTTAAAGGGATTATTTGGTGGATTTTATTCATTTGTTATGAGTTCAAGAATTGTAAAGATTATTCTATGTAGAAAATTCAAAAACTTGATTAAAGTTCTAGCTAAGGTCATTGGATTCGAGGTATGTAGCATGGCATATTCATGGATTAAAATGGATTGAGGAAAATAAGCATATCCAATTATGAACTTTCTGAACGCAATACTAATATGACAACATGAAAATATATGGATTTCTTTAGTAATATCGAATAATGTAACTGATGGATGGATGGCAGAGCACTTGGAAGCAGTCAATTGCAGTTGAAGTGCCAATTATATATTGTTGGGTGTGTGGTGTGTTTGGTTGCATATGGATCTCAAAATAACCTTCTTTCTAGTTGGTTTCTTCCTATAGAGATTACACAATAAAATGAGATGAATTAGTGGATAAAAGCGGATCAAAAAAACATTGAAAGTAATGGAGACAATGCATGAACAAAACAAAACTAAAACTAAACTAAATAACACAAAACAATCTTGTGAAGCGAAACAAATCAACAAAGGTATAGGAAAAGGACCCTCTTTACTGATTGCTAGTGGTGGAAAAGTTACAGTAAAAGTATCAAAGATACCTGAAGAGAGTTACTTAAGCAATGGTGCTCAAAAGCTCTTAACAAGGATTCCCCTTATTCAATCTCTTTTTCAAGCTCTTTCTTTCTCAAAGAAGCATAGGAATATCTCTACAATGGTGGAATTCTCCTCACAATGGTATGCTAGATTTCTTGGGAAAAATTTTGAAAGCATAAAAATGCACTACTTCTTCATGTTTTTGGATCTCCATGAACTTGTATTTATAAAAACTTTGGACATTCCTTCCCTCCTTTGGCTCATCAGTGTGGTTGTTTTCCTCATTAATGAGATGAGAGCTACCATCTACTTGGCATTAAGGCTACTTGGGCCTCAAGGCTAGAATTTTTAGCTCATCATGTCAATAGGTGAAGTGTTCTTTAAGCAAGTTCGTGTCTCAAGGTGTTGACCAGGAATTTCAAAACCTTTGTAGCTATCGAAGAAAAATCCACGAGGTAGTTAATTGCCAGTTGTGGTGCACCCGTGAGGGTTTTTTTTTAACTCAACTTTAGGAAAGATTTTGATTTTTTCATCTTGATGATGCCTCCAACTGAAAATATAACCTTTATATGTGTTGATCATTAACTATGTGTGTCTTTTGTTGTGTACATGTGATTGTACGATTTTCTCATGATAATAGTTTCCCTCTAATGTGTGAGGTTAGAGCAAGCCAAAATACATCATGTTTTTCTTATCTAAATAAGAGTCCTAAAAATTTTATTAAGAGATCAAGAAACTTGCTATAGAGATGATTAGGGGAATATACTTGATGAAGAACTAAAGAAAACCATACTATGAATAAATACTAATACAAAAGTTTCTTACTAGGCGAGCATATCCCATGTTCATTATCATGATTGTGACTAAGTATTATAATCATACAGGAAAGGTCCTCTCAAGTTGATATAGCTGACAGGTTGATGGTCGAAGAAGATGACTTCTTTTTCCTTCAATGTTATCTCTGATAAATAGACTGAACTAGTTGCCCCCATGCATCAAATATAAAGCATTGTTAAATGAGGTGTTAGGGCATGCATGGGTCTTTAACTAAATGAGAGAATTGTAATGGTAATAAAGTATGATACTACTATAACATGAAAACTTGTTATAAATGTGAGGGAGAATCATGACATAAATAGGCGATAATGATTCCCATTGTGCCACTCGAGGTTATCCCCAAAAAGGAGGGAGAAACCAAGGCACTGCTTCAATACTAGAAGATGAGTGTTGATGTTGACAAGCGAGGAGTGCTAACTGTCTGAAAACTTATTCGGGTGATAAGCCTTTTCCTTAAAAAATCTTTGTACACTTTCCGAAAGAATGTAAAAGTGGTTTTGGATATACAAACACAGAGATGGGTGCCTCTAGAAATCAGTGGCTTGAGTGATGATGCATGTGGGTTTTTTGTTGAGGATGGGGGCCTCATTAGTTGGTCTTGGTGTGAGGTGGATGAAGGGAATGTAATGATGTAGATGGTCTATTGTATTATGGATGAGTGGTAGGCCACATGTAGAATGTTGTGGTGCATTTGGTTCAATTTGATTGTAAACAAGAATAGTTGTCTAGGAGTGGGGTGGGTAAGGAATGAGCAAACAAGACAAGTATGAGGCTGATCTTATAGACAGAAGTATGAAATGGCTCATATGATTGAGGGAATGGTCATGGATACCAATAGTGTGAAGGGAACTATGAACTCGGGTGATCCATGTGGGTAAAGCACTATCGATTGGGGATGTTTACCATGTGCAGGTGGAAGGTGAAGCTAAGCATGGTCAAGATGGTTGAACCTATGGTTTATGTTAGAGAAATAATCTCAAGGGATCTAAAACTTTAGAGGAATACTCTTACATTGAGTGGAGAATGACACGTTAACTATCAATTTCCATCCGAGGGAAAGACTTATGGTGAAACTATTGGTAACTTGCAACTTCAAAATCCAATAACCCAAGTGAAAACATATATGTATAATAAAATGATAACAATGATTGAATTAACAAGATGTATAAAAAATACAGTAAGGCGAACTTGACGAGGTCTTTGAAATAGTAAAAGGGCATGAAAATGAAAACTTATGGCGAATTGAATAGAGGGTACCATGATGTAGATGAAGATTTCTTGATCCCAATGCCTCTAATGGTTTTGTGAAAGGAGCTCATGGGCTATATAATGGGCCTCTAGAAAATGATATAAATGGTGATTTATAAGGGCTTAGGGCCCATATTTCCACCATTTGTGCTTGCTTACATGTACTCTAGTGTGGAGCCTAGGATAGTTTTTTGTTGTTGCAGTCAACATTATACCTAGGTTGCGCGAGGAGAGACATGTTTGTCATCATGAAACCCCTTTTGTCAAAATAGTAGTCTAGGGTAGATAAGCCATATAGGGTGCCCTTTATATGCCTTTTTAGATAAAAATCCCTTGACTCATGCTGGTGACTTGCTAAAAATCATACCTTGTCATGCGGAAAAGGGATGCTCAGTCTCGATGGAATCATGGAATAGGGAAATACAGTCATGCACGGTGCACGACAATGAAGAAGATAGGCCCAAGGCCTCACTAGCTAATAAAGCATAGTCATGTGGTGTGCACTACTATCGAAAACATAGGCAAGAGTGTAGTGTGCATTTGCTTGTAAAATAGACATGAGGCATGCATGACTATTTAGAAACAGTCGCGTGAGGAGCTAAAATTTGAAATTTCGGTGTCTGTGCCTTTTTTTTGGTGATTTTTTCTTTTGACTAACCTCACTGGGATCAACACAAGATAGTATCTTGGAGAGATTAGGAATGGACCAACCTTTGGGTAAAGGTTGCAGCGGATCCATAGGTTCAGACATAACTTATTCAATGGGGACTGTTGAAGTGCCTACAAAATTTGTTGTTGTGGTCGTAGGAGGAGTTCCTATGATTCGTGATTAGTCGGTGGTAGCCTGCGAGGCAAGCATTCAATATCAAGGGTGTCAACTTGTCATTTGCCACTGAGGTGGATGTGCACTTTGTGATAGGACTAGTACCTCATGGGGAGGTACTACTGACAGAGTTTCCCCATGGAGGACCCAAATTATAGGCATGGGCACGTAAGTATTGTAGGGGGGATTCCTTTGATGTTGGAGGAATTTTTATAGAATTGATAGTGGACCTAGCCATGAGAGTGGCAACATCGATGATTGTGTATGGCTACTCCACATTAGATTATAAGTATTCAGATAGCTATCCTAGAGAGGATGCATGTAAACACTTTCTTTGATTGGGCAGGATTTCTCCACTAGAAGATGGTGGCAGAAATGCTATAGGTGGTGAAATGTGAGGCCTAAGACTTCCACTTCAAGAGCATGCTCTACAACATCCTATACGAGAGGATGTTGATGTTGCAACTAGTGTTACAGGTGGATCCTGGTCCATAGAGGGAACCACGGATGAGGATAAGGGATCCTTTGATGCCTCGAGCTAGAGGGGGGGAGGTGGGTTAGTATTGGACTAACACGGTAGAGGGTTGGTTCATGTCCAATCCTCATTTAATACTGGATTTCTCGTACATGGGAATGGAATTTAGAGGTGACCCAGAGATGGGTTTGCTTTCGGGTAATGCTTGGAAACCCATAGATATGCATGCATTTTATTTTAATATTATTTCTACATTTTTATTTTATACATGATAGTTATGATGTACTAGAAATTTGAAAATTTATATGTTGCCTTGCAGATATGGGTCCTCGTGGACACCCACAGGGTCGATTGGTGGGCTTCGATGATGATTAGTGGTCGATTAGTGGGATAGGAATTATAGTTAGGTAGTGACATGGGAGGGAGGGTGGTGCAGATGAGTGCCACACGTAGAGGGTGCGACTAGTGATAGGTGCTCCCTGGAGAGGGAGAGGTGGTAGACCTCAGAGATGAGGTTTAAAGGCTGCAAGCTAAAGCATAGGGAGCTAGATGTGAGACAACAACTGTCAGACTTGCTGCACGATGTTCCTGAGGCTAGGTGGGAGATGCTAGGAAAGTACTTCATTGAGAGGAGGATGACTTCAGACATAGCTTAGCACCCAACTATCTGTAGGGTGGTTGTTGATGTAGTTACAACAGGGCTGGTTTTGGGACCAAGATAGGTGGAGGAAGGAGGGAATCTAGGGAGAGATGTAGAGGGTGATGTACCGAAAGCCTAGATGTATTACCAATGTACTAGAGGAAGCACCCATTATTACGATGCTCCCCTTTTTTGTAATGTACTCTATTTTTCCTAACGGTAACCAGCGAATGTACCTAAACCCTTATTTTTTTATGATATATATGAAATCATATTTTTTGGTGACTATCATGATGTGTCTTCTATATGTGTGATTCTTTTATACATGTGATGTACATGCATTTTTATTGAAGTGATGGATTATTCTTATGCTTTATATGTCTCGATGATGTCATATGTGTAACGCTTGTCAATCTAGTATTGGATTAGTAATTCGATCAACAACATGATTTTGACATCTTGGTATATGTGAAAATGTAATATGGTTAAAAACCCATGCTAAAATATTTGCATGCAAGTGTTTCCATAAAAGGCAAGGGTCAATAATGCGGAAGGTTCAGTTTAATTGTGATACAATGAGCTAGGAATCAAGGAACAAATGTAGGTGACTGATGCCTAGGTGAGAGGCATGAACTAATAAACCTATGAAATAACCATATTTTTCTTGATTTTAAGTGGCTGACCTAATATAAATTCCATTATGATGGAGAATCGTTTAATCGGGGGAGTATATGGCATAGACTACCACAATGTGATTTTCTAACCATCGAGAAGCACCGTTAGTGAACTCGTGGTGGTAGGCTGTTAGATAATCCATCTATGAGACAGGATGAGAGGATAGTTTGAGTACATCAAATTATGAGGTGGTAATCATAAAAATAAATCATGGTACATAACACTACATCATAAGGCCATACTTAATGTTATGGATGAATTTTTTTGAGGTAGAGCTTGTTGACGGGATCTTTGAGGCAAGTCACATCAGGCTTTACTAATATATATTCACCTTTAAGAAGAAAATTTTTGATGATATAGTGGCCTTTCCACATAATTTCAAACTTTCCTGGTCTTAATGCCTCTTTGGCAACGTTGTAACGAAGCACAAGATCCCCCGTTTTGAATCACCACAAGGTGAAACTTTGATCAAAGGAGGATTTTGTCCTATTTTTATGGGCTTCGTTGTGCTGGATAGCTTATCTCCAACTTTCATCGATATATTCCAAGATTACTAGCCTTTGTTCTAATGGTGAGGTATATGGGAGAAGCTTGATGGTTGTGCATAAGGTGGGGATCTCAAAGTCAATAGGGATGGTGACCTCGACCCCATAGACTAGGTGAAAAAGTGTGAAGCCTATGGATGCCTTGATCAATGTGTAGTATGTCTATGTAGCTGAGAAAACCATGTCATGATAGTTGGTTTTGTTTTTTCACCATGCACTGCAACATTATTTTGAGGAATTTGTTAACAACTTCTACCTAGCCATTGGACTAGGGATACTATGGAGAAGAGAACTAATGTGAAAAACAAAGGAGTTGAGATAATTCCTAAAAATTCTCATTCTTGAAGTGTTTACCATGCTACAAGACAAGCTCCTTGGGGACACCTAACCATGTGATGACATGATTGAAGAAAAAACACGCAACAATATTGGTTGTGTTATTAAAAGTGGTCATGGATTTTTTTGATTTGGTCAAGTAGTCGATTGTGACCAATATCTATTTATGCATGTTCTGTGATTATAGGATGCAAGTCATGAAGTTTATGCCTCACATACATAAGGGCCTGTGGTCATTACCAGGTTGAAAGGCATTGGTGGTACTCTAGCTTTATGAGCATAACGTTGGCATGACTCGCATCACTTGATGGAAGAAATACAATCACAGAAGCGGGTAGGCCAAAAATAGCTAGCTCAAAGAATATTTTCGATAGTGGCCAATCCTGAAATATGGCCACTGCAGGCTCCATTATGGAAGTCATTTAAGACCTGATCAACTTCGTTTATGGAAAGGCAACAATGTAATATGGTGTCTATGCCATGATGATATAAAACATATCTTATGAGGAGATAGCAAGGGGCTTGATGGCAGATGCACCACGAATCGCTATGTGAGAAATTTGGTTTGAAATTTTGAGTTCAAAGAAATAGGAGTATATCATCGAACTAAGGTTCATATGTGGATATGATGAAAAAATATTCATTGGGCAAAGCATCATCGATAGGAGACTCTTATGCATATGAAGGTACGTATGAAATGAATTCTACAAGCACAAGATATTTCTTTCTTTTGGGGCAGGGGAATTGTAGGTCAAACTCTTACAAAATGACTAATCATCGAGCATACTAATGGTCCCTCATAGAGTGAGTGAGAAAGTATCTCATGGGGTTAATACTTGAAATTACAGTGGTGGTGTGTAAGATGATGCAATTTTGAAGCTTCTACACAAATTATATGAGAGCTAAGGTTGTTTTTTTTGTTGACTCATACTTTAATGCAGGGTCATAGAGGTTGTTTCTTACGTAGTAGATGACATGTCCCCTAGTATCATTAACTTGTTGGACCAATATTCCAAAAATGGCTACTTTAGATGATGATAGGGGATTTAATAAGTGGTTATCATCAAATTTGTATTGTAGAGAATGATATATGGAAAATTGCATTTAAGACTAGACAGGGGCTTTTTGAATGGTTAGTTATGTTGTTTGGTTTATGCAATGCTCAAACAACTTTTATGAGAGTGTTGAATTATTTTTTTTTCCTTTTCTTGATAAGTTTGTCATAGTCTATCTAGATGATATTCTTATTTTCAATTCAAGTTTGGCAGAACATGTTAAACAATTTTTTTATGTGTTGCAAAGAGAGAAACTATATCTCAAACTTTCTAAGTGTGAATTTGGGAAAACTTCCTTAGCCTATCTTGGTTACATAGTTGGAGGAGGTCAACTAAAAATAGATCCAGCTAAAATTGATGTAATCCTTAAGTGGCCAAGACCTCAAAATGTGACAGAATTTAGAAGTTTCTTGAGTGCAGTTCAGTATTGGAGGAAGTTTATTTCTAATTTCTCTTTTATTGCATGACCACTTCATGCTTTAATAAATTCTAAAGTATCCTTTCCATGAGGTGCAAAACAACAACAAAAAATTGATACTTTAAAGTAGAAAATTGTTATAGCTCCAATCTTGGATTTATCAGACCTTCAATAACCATTTGAAATAGAAACTGATGCTAGTGGGTATGCAATGGGTGTAGTGTTATTGCAAAAATGAAAGCCTATCTTTTTATATTTAGAAACATTTTCTTAAGCAGTTTCTAATTATCCAACTTATGATAAAGAATTATATGCATTAGTGGAAAGTGTTAAAATTTAATGGAAACATTATTTAATAGGCAAAGAAACAATGATTCCTACAGATCATCAGCCACTTTAGTAACTTCAATCTCAAACTAAGTTGAAGCAGTATCGACATTGTATATGGATGGGGATTTTGCAACAATTCCACTTAGTCATCAAATATAATAAATGTGCCACCAATAAAGTAGTTGATATGTTATCAAGACCTTCTTTGAATGCTTTAGTTATTATGCAAAATAGTTCTTTAGCACATGAAAGTTATATTGAACAATATGTTGAAGATTATGATTTCAAAGATTTTTATGAATCACTAACTCATGGTCCTCAGGTGGAAAAAGTGAATTATCATGTTCATGACAGGTTATTGTACCATCTTGGCAAGTTGTGCATACCATAGGGAGAAAGAGTGCATGTGATTAGAGAAGTACATTCCTCCCGTTTTTCAGGGCATTTTGGTGTAGGTAAGACAGCGGCACAGTTATAAAGGTATTTCTATTGGCCTCAAATGAATGAAACAATTTTTAAGTTCATTCAAAGAATCCAAAATATTCATGAAGCTATGCGAGATCAATTGGAGAAAAGTCAAACCAAGTACAAAATGCACCATGACAAGCATTAGGTGGATCATCACTTTTAGGTTGGTGATCAAGTATGGCTATACATCAGAAAATAAGGATGAAAGGTGAAGGTAAAGAGTTGAAACCAATCAGGTATGGTCCTTTTAGAATTGTTGAAAATATTGGGCACAATGCATTCTAGTTGAATTTTCCTCCATAAATGCACATATATTCAATGCTAAATGTTGAATATTTGAAGTTTTATAAACCTCCTATGATCATGGATCCAGAGGAAAATGCTCAGATTCAAAATATAAATGATTTTGCACCTGAATGTATGACCAAGTTATAGGAATATAGTGTCTTAGATAAGAAGCTCCACACTTCCAGTTGAGGAGATGTTGAGTATCTTCGAGTGGGACTCAAAGGAATGAATCCAAGAAAAGAAAGGTGGATGGAGATAAGAAGGGTGAGGGAGTTATACCCTCACCTCATGTCTACTTAAAACCAAATTTTTGGTGGTCCAAAAGCTTCTAGTGGAGTGGAATGATCCAGGAGGATCCTCAAAATTATCAAAGTTCAACAGTCTCATATTCTCATGAAACTAGTGCCAAATCGAAGAGCTCGTCGTGCTGATTTCGGTGGTATATTCAGTTTGTAAAATGGCCTCGGTATGAGGGAGAAAACATGTTATGAAGTTTTTCTCAAACAGGCGAAAAATGGCCATAGTAGGCCAAGTGGTAGTCTCACAGTAGGGCACATGGTAGTCTCTCAGTAGAATATGTGGCAGTCAATGTCAAGTCAAAGCATGCAAGTCAAACCAGCAAAGTTGGGTGTCGAACTCGCAACCATCGAAATCACATTACAAAACTTTACCACTATCCCATGAGTTCACTTGTTAATACAAAGACGCATATGTGTATATAAAGTTTCATGATATGGCATTATGGGGTAAGGGTTGGTGGAGCTCGCCACATCCAGCAGCCCCGCCAAATCCAACATATGTTTTAATCGGTGCTCCAAAGTTAAACATGGATGGAATTCCAAACTATTATATAGCGACCCCATTCCTATGTTTAAACCTTGTTATAACGATATGATACACCATGTTCCAAAGTCAAAACAAAATATCAGATGGCACGGAGTTAAGTCTATGGTTATAAAACATGTGCCACGGGTTGAAATATCACATCACCATTGGTAATGTTATATGTTGGTTAAAACCGTATGATAACAAATGTGCCATGGTTCTGCTGGGCCGAATATGGTGTAAATATTGTTATAAAAATTATGTAATGTCGCTGATTGAAGTTATATTATGGTTAAAACCATATGAAATATATGGTGTGGGTGCATACTATATATTACCATATTGTTATAATGTTAGCTATATATTTCCATTCAAAATCCTGGGAGGTCTGCGAGTTTAACCCTGGGACCTGCCATGGCCTTATAAAAGGTTTTACCAGTGTGCACCTACTATGGGGGTTGTAATCAGTAATGTTTTGAAGCTTGTTTTGACAGTTTCTGTAATATGGTTTTTGAGGCATAACTCGGCCAATATTGCACCTTTTTTAAATCTGTAAGTTGCATTGGCAAGTTGAGGCCGAAGCCTATCAGTTGACCGTAGCCATTGATGCTTGTGCACACATTCTAGAATGGTGAAATTTGATATCAAGATACTTATGAGCATTTTTAATACAATGGACACCCACTTGGAAGCGGACCTAGAGGTGTAGTCCAGGAGGGACGAACTCCATCATGAAATATTCTATGTTTGCTTCTTATTTCTGTTGTTGATTATTATTTTTCAGATTTCAAGTTTTGAGTTTAAGGCACTTAAAAATCAATCTTCTCTCATTCATTCACATAAAAGAAACCTTAGTTAATATTTGATGAAATTGTACAAATAGTCAATTCTGTTGTTTTCAGATCACAAAGAATTCTCCGTTTTCCTATTTATGATGTTGTTATTTCATGTATTTGAATACCATGTTTACCTATTTAATAGAGTATTTAGATGATACCGCATAGATATCATAGTTTCTTGGCTTGTCTTATCTGACTCTGCAAATTCTAATTTTGGGAATTAGAGCTAGAATTGGAGCATTCAAGGTAAAGAAAGATTGAAGCATGTGATAGATTCTAGGTAGGCTTCATTCCATCGTCTATTTAATTTAAGGAAAGCATTAGGTTCTTTATCTCTATGTTGTTCTAGGTTAGCCACCAAACATAGGGGAGATTCTTTTGTCCACAACCGTAAATCCCACATAAAAAATTCACGACTCTATTGGGCAACAGTGTATTCCCTTGGTGGTTTCTTTGTCCATTGTGTTTGTTTACATCTTTGATATACCTATGTATCTTTACCCAGCCAAGAACAGAACTAGGAAGTGATTTCATAGAGTCCCTTTTGCAATTTTTGTGTTAGAATACTCTATCCCTAGACCAACTCTCCCCTAGTACCTCTCATAGATCGTTGCACTTCACCTAGACCCACCTTGTACCAATGTTGCAAACAACAGGTGCCACTTCTGCACCAATGTTGGCCCATGTTTTTGAACAAAATTTTCTCTTGTTTTTTAGTTTCTGTTTGATTAGCCTACTTTCGTCAGACCTTCCCTAAGTCTTGAGTGTCTTATGGTCTCTTTAGAGCCTCCATTTAGTTTTCATTTGTGTTTGGTTTCCTTTGGTAAGAATTGGTTTTGATTTTTATTTGTTGTTATCATTTGGTCACTTGAAAAGTGATTTCATTTGGTCATTGGTCTCTTGGATGAATGTTTGTTATAGTCCTAATTTTGAAAAGTGCATTTGAATCGGTGCTTAAACTTTTGCATCTTAGTTTTACTCATTTCGAAAATTAGGTGTGTTGAAAAGAAAAACCTTTTCATTTTCATCTAGGGTTTTATGTGTGAAATTGGAATTCCCTAGTGTGAAATTCCACGTTTTTTCTTTCACTTTTGCAAAAAAATTCCCCCCTCAATAGTCGGGGGGAGGGGGGGGGGGGGGGGGGGGGGGGGGTGGGGGGATGAATTTTGTATGCGTTAATCAACTTTGATTGTTATCTCTTTCAATTTTTTAAATTTTCACCGAATTTTAGTCTAACTTCTCTGTTCATGAAACATCAGATTACATTTCATTTCTCTTGTGTTTGTTTTGAAGATTTCCCTTGCATAGATAACATTTTCATAGTTAGAATTTTGATTTTCATAGAAGGAAAGGATATTGTGTATTGTATTTTCATAGTTTTGAGGGGAATCATGCATTGATTACATTGCATGTTTTGGCATCTTCCAATGCTTTGAATTGAATTGGAATAGCGAAATTGAAATATCTAGTTAGGAAGCTCTTATTTGCTACATATTTTATTGTTGCATCATTGTTTATACCTCTTCCCTAGATTAGATAGCTTTCATAGAAATTGAAAAGAGTTATCTTTCTTGCATCATAGGTGTTTTCAGGTGACATCGAATTTTGAGCCTTGAAATCAAAATCTAATTCAAGATGAACTCTAAAATTCACCTTAATTAACATAAGGAGCATTTGTAAAATTAACATAAACACTTAGAGGTCTAGGCTAGGGATGTTTCTGCCATCATTAAACATAAGAGTTGTCATCGTTTTCCAGCGTTGCATCCTAGGGGTGATATCTCATTCCATGTATGTAAGTGTATAGGATCGTACTCTACGTACCTTCGGGTATATTGGATGGTGCTCCACACATGAAAATTATATTGGAATGCTATCATCGAACGATTATGCATTATAAAGCACTACTTTAGACTGCGCTCCCACATACTCGAGTATATTCTGGGATTCCCCTTTAGGTTTCTATCCATCCCGAGGTAACCGAGTAAGCCTCTTTGTATACTGTGATACACCGAAAACAAAATTTAGAGATATTTCCTACACTTACATTAAGTCCTTGGTTCGACAAGGTGTATATTGTAGTTCAAGGTTGCTTGGTAAACCTTTATGCCTAGTTACCCCTTTGTTTTGTTTGTGTCTTTAATTTCTAAAATCGATTAATTGATTGCAAAGCAACATCCTTGATCCATGATGTTTTTTTACTTATAGATGTATAGAAAAGAATTACATGTAAAATTGTAGCTTAACACAACAATGTGCACATGATGAAAGAAGAAGTAAACACATACAAGGAACAAAAAGAAGACACCAAGGCTTGATAATGAAGTTTGTCCAATTTGGACTATGTCTCCGAGCCCAACTCAATAATGGCGAGGCATTTCTTATTACATTACATGAAAACAAAGAGAATTACATTCATCAAACTGTCCACAAGAGGCTTATACCTCCAATCTGCAAGATGAACTATGAAATGGATGCCTGAGATGGAGAGGTATGCAGCACCAAAGCTTCACGCAGCAATAAAAGGGGTTGGAGTATGTAAACTATCCAAAATAGACCAATATATATATGCTCTCGACCTCCTGCAAAACAACGTGCTACCACCAAAAGAATGCCTCCTCTCGTGCTCTTCCATTGATCGTGTTTTATAAGGAATTCCTTCGACAAAATCCCATCCAAATTGGGGCTTATATAGCTCTTAATAGAGGCTGGTAGAGTGGAAGAATCGGTTGGTGCAACTGCCTCTCAAATATGGTATTTTATCGTTGAAATGATAAAGCTTCAAAATCCCAAAAAACACTACAAATCTGCCCAAAAAACCATATACCAGGACCTCAAAAATCATTAAATCGATCTTATTTTCCCTATATGCTCCGCGTTGGGGTCGCAAATCGTCATATCGGGGTGTCTCTATCCTGGTTATCAGGAATGACCGATTGCCGATCGCCGGTCACTGATATCAGCATCGGCCAATCGCATCAGCATCCCACACATACATCGCCCCGGGTGTCTGATAGTGCTTCCACTGACTTGATTAATCGATAGTCGTACTGCCCACTTGCTGATATACATGTAAGTTCTCCCATTGTGATTGCCACTGATCCGCTGATCTGATTAGATTGGACATCAACGATCAGGTGGTTCCACTGCCCAAAGCTTAAGTCCGCCTCTAGGCAACCTCAGATTGTGATTTGGCCGTAAAGGCTTAAGACCCATTTTCAAAGGAAAATCCTCATTTTCTTAAGGATTGAAGAATCCTTCTTTGTGCGATAACTCCATCATCCAAACTTAGATTGAAGTACCATTTGCACCATTGGAATCAAGAAGATGAGATATCTGCTCTGGTCCTAGGTTGAATTCATTCTACTCACTTTAATTTCTGAGTTTTTCCATGCCATTGTATCTGGAGATCCACCTGGATCAATCCTCCCCATTGAGGAGATTTTGGACTGCCAAAAGCTTTTCATTATTCAATTCGAAAGTGAGGGAATTATTCCCTCACTTTCTCTTTCTCTGGCCATCTGGCCTTGCTAGGATGCATTCCTTCGAATCCAACTCGAAGGTACTCCACATCTCCTCGCCATGAAGTCCCGGTCCTTCTATCAAGGATGATGTCTTTGGGCAAGTCATCAAGATATTATGGTGCAAAATCATCGATGGTAGAAACGATGCCCACCTCATTAGTGTTCATGATCAAATGAGGTTCATACAGCTTTAGGTTCTCCACATTCACTATTGAGTACATCTACATATATACTGGTAAGTCAAGATGAAAGACATTGTTCCAATCTTCTCCAATATGGTGAATGGTCCATATCGGATTGGCTGCAACTTCTTTCCTTCTCCCTTCATCCCGTCTTTGCTGATGTGGAATCACACCTTGTCGCCCACTTGGAATTGATGGTTGACCCGATGTTTATCATGTCGAGCCATATAACAGGCTTAGATTTTTCCAACTATTCTTGCACTGCTTGGTGAATCAATTGGATTCGTTGAATGAACTATTGAGCTTTGTCCTTATCATAACGTCCACTGGAGCCATCCTCCCTTCCAAAGACCATATCAAAAGGGTCTTTTGGCACATAACCAAAGCATATCTCGAATGGTGAATGCTGCGTCGATGAATGCATTGCTCAGTTATAGGAATGTTGTATATAGGGTAGATGTTCATCCCACAACTTGGGATGTTTCCCACAATAGCCTTGTAATAGGTGTACCACAATACCGTTAACAACCTCTATCTTTCTATCAGTTTGCGGGTGAAATGTCATCCTTCTTTTCAGTTTGGTGTCCATCATCCTCCGTAAACTGGTCTAGAACTCCCCAAGGAAGCAAGAGTCTCGATCTAACACAATTGATGTGGGTAATCCAATGTGGACCCAAACATGCTGAAAGAAAAGAGAAGCAGTCTGCTCTATAGTAATATGCTTTTTACAAGGCATAAGAATACACATTTTGCTAAAATGGTTAACGAAGACATACAAATAGTCGTGACCCTTCCTGGACAAAGGTAAATCTCCTACAAAGTCCATTGACACACTTTCCCATGGACGACTAGGAATAGGGAGTGGTGTGTAGAGCCCAAGTTTTCTATTAGAGGGCTTTGAAATAGAACACATCACACAACCCTTTACATAGCGAGTCACAATGTTTTTCATATGAGGCCAAAAACAAAATCTTTGTACATGACATAAAGTCTTCTTGACACCAAAGTGTCCAGACACAAGAGAGGTGTGGGCCTCTCGAATTACATGCACTGTTTCTCCTGTGGGAATACACAATTTACGAAGGTGATACAACAATTTCCCTTGCAAGTGATAGTTGTCCACCTGTGAACCATGGGATAGTTTTGCATAAACCTCCTTAAAGTCATCATCTTTAGCATATTGTTCAGCATAACTTTCAAAAGACAATGAAGCATTATGCAAAATAACAGAAGTAGAAATAAGAGGGCAAGATAGCATATCGAACACTTTATTGCTAGTACCCTTCTTATACTTTATTACTAGATGAAGCTATTGAAGAAAGCCCATTCACTTGAAATGATGATTTTGCTACAACTTGGTTTGTGACTGAAGGTACTGCAAGGGCTGATGATCTGTATGGATGATGGTCTCCTTGCCGATCAAGTAGTGTTTCCACTTTTTCACACTCTGCACCAAGGCATAAAGCTCCTTGTCATAGGTGGGATAATTTATCACAGCTTGAGAAAACTTCTTAGAATGGTAACAAATTGGCTTCTTTTGATGCATTAGTACAACTCCCATGGCATAACCGCTGGCATTGGTTTCGATCTCAAATGGATATTGGATATCGGGTAATGCTAAGACTAGCACGGTGCTAATTTTTTCCTTCAATGTTTCGAAGGACTTCTAATGTCTTCCTCCCGATTGGAAGACCTGTTTCACACTTGTCAATGTGTGCAAAGATGCTGCAATAATAGAGAAATTAGCAATAAATTCCTCCAATACTAATCTGCACCTAGAAAGCTACAAACCTCAGTTACACTAGTAGGCTTAAGCCAATTTACAATTGCTTCAACTTTAGCGGGATCAATTTTTAACTGACCATGACCAACAATATGACCTAGGTAACCCAAAGAGGTTTTCCCAAACTCACACTTTGACAATTTTAAAAAGAGTTTTTCCTTTTTTAGCACATCAAGCACTTTCTTTACATGACTCACATGTTCAAACCAATTCTTGCTGAAAACTAGTATATCATCTAAATATACAAGAACAAACTCATCAATGAATGGCTGAAATATATTATTCATAACCTGCATAAAGGTGGCTGGAGCGTTGCAAAGCCCGAATGGAATTACCATCCATTTGAACAACCCCTGCTTGGTTTTGAAAGCGGTTTTCCACATGTCCTACTCCACAATTTGGACTTGGTGATAGCCACTACACAAATCCAACTTTGTGAAATATACAACATTTTTTAATTAATCCAATAAATCATTTATGCGTGGGAGAGGATAGCGATATTTTACTGATATTTTGTTGAGCGCACGGTAATCCATACACATCCTCCAGCTGTCGTCCTTCTTGGGCACTAGAACAATCAGCGAACAACATGGAGAGGAGCTTGACCTGATTACGCTTTGGTCCAACAATTCCTACACTTGCCACTTAATCTCCTCCATTTCAACTGCCGACATTCTATACATGCCGACATTCAACAGAGGGGCATCATGCAACAGGTGGATTTCATGTTGGATTTCCCTCTTTAGAGGTATTCCCTACAACTCCTGAAACAATTCATTATAATCAGAAATTAAGTCCATCAATTCCTATTTATGCTTCCCATCGCAGCCCTGGAACATGTCAGCAAATTCGGCCCCTTTCTCCCTTACTACCATAAGAATGCATGTCTTGCTGGAATACACCAGCCATTTCATCTGCCCAACACTTACAAGGTTGGTGTTAATCTTATTTTGATGAGACCACACTATGTATTCTACTCCATCCTTGGTGATGTGATATTTATTCTCATGCTGGAAAAACATTGCTTTCCTATCATACAGGTATGGGCTCCCCAATAGCATGCCACAGATATCCAGTGGTATCACATCCATCTCTACTTCGCCTGCCAGCTTAGACAAATCACAAATTTTACGTTGCACTACTGGGTTACATTCTATTTAGCTTTATCATGTATCCAACCCAGTGGGTAAGGCTTTGGGTACGGTTTTGTTTCTAAGCCAAGCTTCTTTACCAAGGATTCTACAATTAAATTTTCTTGGGACCCAATATCAAATAGAGTTTCTACTTTGGTATGATTTACTACAACTCTAATATGAAATAATTCAATTTTTTTTCTATCATTTGAAAGGGACTCATCTTCAGAACTGGTGCTTCCATGTGATTTAGAATCAACAGGAGGTGTAAGGGTACCTTTTGTTCCTACTGTTGTGACCAATGCTTCATCTCTCGAATCTGATCCAAGGTCTTGCTATGCTACTGCACTGTTTTCTACTTTCCCTTTCCTCTATACTTCTTTGGACACCTTTCCGGGTGCTACTTCCAACAATGATCATCATCATGGCCTTCTTTCTTGCAATGATTGCAATAAGGCTGCTCTCCCTCTTTGGTTATTGTTGTTTTCTTCTCCTTCCCTTTCCATTTTGCTTTGGATTGGCCATTGGGAGGTTTGAACGGTGGCTTTCTCGACTGATCCTCTCTTTTATTCTTGCCCCTGTTCTCAATATGAATTGCTTTCACACTAGCTGCGTCAAGAGTGGTTGGTTGAAACAAAAATAATGAATGTCTAATATACTTAGTTACAACTTCAGGTGTATCTAGTGCAATACCCAAATTTAGTGCTTGCTTCCTAAATTCTTCTGTAAAACTCTGAACATCCTACCCTTTGCCTTTCCTTAAATATTGCCAATTCATCAAAGCTTTCTATTTGTATCCTAAGGGATAAAATTGTTCCTTTAACGCAGAAGTAAAATCAAACCATGAGGAAAAGAGCTTACCCACATTTTTACTGTGCTGCAATTTACTCTCCCACCAAACGAGAGCTGTGCTGCTCAACTGTAGAGAGGCCAGCTAGATTTTCGCCTCATCCTCTACGATTTGTTGAATCCTGCAGTAAACCTCAATTTACCTGATCCAATTGTTAAGCTTTTATGTGTTACTTTCACCATTAAACACATGAAGATCAAATTTAACATCTAATTTAAAAAAAGGTTTCTTAGATGCATCCTTTGGATTTCTATGATTATGGTGGTGAGGGGAAGAAGAACCTTCACCACCAAAAGGAGAAGGAGGGGATTCTTCTCCATCATTCCCCTGTGCTGAAACTTGTCCTTCTGGATTCCTCTCTTCTGCTTTTTCTAGTCTTATAATGATCCGGATTTAAACAGGAACGCAATAAAATACAGAGATAACCATATACACAAAGATGCAGCGGAAATAATACTTCATTTCATTAATGGAAAATGCCGAAATATGCTTACAACTGGAAATAGAAATAAACCAGCTAGGGCGATGGTAGCTTATCTCTGAGAAGAGATGTGTGGCTACATGCCTCTGAACTGTGTTACAATGAGGCTCGAAGGCCTATTTATTGTTGAGAAACAATGGAAACCCTTCACATTCCAAAACCCAACCCTGGAAGATGAAACGCCAAATTGTGGGCCCCGTTTTTGGGTAAGTTGGGGGGTACAATCCAATTTTTCCGGGTTTTTTCGTTAAAAAACCTTTTGGGAAAAAAGACGATCTTCGTTTGACGCCGTATGAATAGCTCATTAAAAGATCTATCGAGCACTATCATTGTTGGAACGAGCACAGCAGCATTCCGTGGACCCATGTTGCCCGGATTTCCCCAAAAAAATGTGTTAGGGCCCAAAAACGGCTCCTGAAGTTCGGACCCGAAAAAACTGCTAAAAATAGTAAGTTGTGCTACAATTAAGGAAACTGAAAATGCTGAAAGAGACAATTGTGGGGGTCCAAATGGGATAGGTGGTGGCCACCAACATCCACCTGGATCATTCCTCCCCCCTTAGGAAGCAATGGTCCCCATTGCGTTGAGTTCCTCCATCTGCTGAACTTGGCCTGCAATCTCTGATGTGTCCAGTAATGGTGGAAAGCATGGTCGACGACGGTCTACATTGAACACTTGGTGCAGGCGAAGGAAAGGAAGAATGATGTGCTCCAAAGCATTATTCCCCATAGCCTTGGTACTGTTGTAAGGACCTTGTCGGAGTGGTCCGAGCTTCTGATGGGTTCTGGTAAGGCGTTCTTTTTGTCGATGCAACCAGACTTTATTGCCCACCTGAAACTTGTGTGGTACCTCTGTGGCTGAGGAGAAGTTGTTCCTGTGTTCTGTCATGACTCTATCCTTCTGCTACTGCTACTGCGTGGAGGAACCCTTTGTGGGGGTCATGGATGTAGCAATGATCTTCCCCTTACTTTGGGAGTGAACCATACAGATGGATTTCCTGGTCTGTAATATGAGCTTGTTGCCTTTCTTCGCAGTGATCAAATATGTGGCAGTAGGTGGGGTTACCTCTGGTATCCTGTATAATGAATTACTCAAAGAAATAATGACAGCAGGAGGCCTTGACTCATACACAGCATGTCGCCTCCACAAGTATGGCTGGCCTAATAATACATCGCAAACATCCAGAGGTGTAACATCACACAATACCTCGTCTGTGAATGGTTTGATGCTGTAGGGAAGGAAGCACTGCTGGCGAACTTTGAGATCTCATCCTTCATGAAGCCACCCGATACTGTATGGCTGTGGGTGTGGTGTAGTCGATAGGCCCAACCGCTTCACGACCTCTGCTGAAATAAGGTTCTTTTGGCTGCCACTGTCAACAATGAATTGCAGCGGCGAACCCTTCACCCACATCTGTGAGTGGAAAAGGCGTTCCCCCTCCTCTGGCTCTTCGAGCTCATTCTTTTGGATCTTGGCAGTGGCAACAGTGGTGCTGGGATCCGCATCAATGATCTGCTTCCCTTTTCCATTCCCCTTGTCAGGTCCTGGCTCAGGGTCGGAACATGTATCTGATTCGGAAGCCTTCAGCTCAGCCACCAATGACTGCTTGGTCCGACACTCACTTGTGTTATGAGTGGGACTCTTGTGGAACTCACACCACTTTCCTGTTTCCTTCTTCGGCTTCGTGGTGTTGTTCTTTTCTTGTGACTTCGACGGGTTGTCTTGGGTCACCCCACCTTGGCTTTTTCCTTTGGGCTTCGGATTTGCAAATCCAAAGTCTCGCTTCTTCTGTTTGAACTTTTGCTCGATTTTGACAGTGTATCGGTATGCTGTGCCAAGCGAGGAGATGTCCAAGAACTCCATTTCTTCCTGGATGTATCTGTGTAGGCAGCTGCGGTATTTGAGTACCAGATGCAGCTCAGAATCCTTGATACCCAACTGTGTACGAAGGGTGTGAAAGATGTTTGTGAACTCTGGCACATCTTGCTCCCGTCCTTGTTGCAGTGTGGTCCATCTGATGTATTTGTCCTCATAGCTTTTGACAAGGTAGTACTGCTCCTTGATGGCATTCCGGAAGTCATTCCAAGTGGGTGCGGCTGAAAATAGTGAGCCTGTACTTTCATCCTTCTGCTCGCAGTAGGTTTCCCACCAGTCCTTGACGTGGGGG
>APFE030026605.1:135641-153117 GCA_000404065.3 Pinus taeda
ACATGTCTCTGAACTGTTCCGAACTTGTGTTACAATGAGGCTCGAAGGCCTATTTATTATTGAGAAACAATGGGAAAACCCTTCACATTCCAAAACCGACCCTTAGAAGATGAAACGCCAAATTGTGGGCCCCGTTTTGGGTAAATTGGTACATCAATTTCCCGGGGTCGTAACTTTGGCATACGATCTTCGTTTGACGCGTATGATAGCTCGTTAGAAAGATCTATCCGAGAACTACCATTGTTGGAATGGACCCATGTTGCCCACGGATTCCCCAAAAAATGTCGTTTAGGGCCTCAAAACGGCTCCGGAAGTTTAGGACCCGAAAAACTGCTAAAAATAGTAAGTTGTGCTACAATTAAGGAAACTGAAAAGACTGAAAGAGACAATTGTGGGGGTCCAAATGGGATAGGTGGGTAGCCACCAACATCCACCTGGATCATCACAGTTTCTGTTATGTAATTAATTTTTTCGGGAATAACATAGAAAAGAGACATTGATTAAACACATAAACTGAAGAAAAGCATCACCATTTCATACACCACATGAATCCTGTGAAAATGTCACGGTATTATTTATGCTTCTAGTAACTTTGAAAAATTACAATTTGCAGAGGAAATTATATTCAATAATAAACATCTCTTACTTCAAATGATGAAGTATTTTTAAAAATTCTAAACTAAAATATCTTGAAAAAATATTAAGATTTGTTACAAATATCTCAAACCGTATTACACAAATAGAACTAAAATATAGGACATTCAAAACTAATGAATCTACTTGGCACTATCTTTGTTATTTCTGATGACAAATAAGAGCAATTTGAATTTGATAGCAACTCTTATTTGATGAGGTGGCATCCAAGTCACTAACTGACTTTGAGCTTTTTCCTCCCGAATTTTTGAAAAATAGGGTCCTCTAATACCTTTGTATATCTCATACCATAATAGTTGTTAGAAACCTAAGGGAGGTTTTTGTAAATTATGATGTTATAAACAAAAACCCCTTTCAGGCTTTGAAAATTCATTTCCACCTTCTCGAAAACTGCATTTGAAAGCACTGGCTGAAAACAGGAAAATTTAGGAAAATATACCTACAAATATTCATTTGAATCTCCCAAACAATAATAGTTGTTACAAACCTGAGAGAGGTTTCTGTGCATAAGGATGTTAGAAACAAACACCTCTTTCCTATTTTAAAAATTTATTCTGAGTTGTGTGTAAAGCATGTTTGAAATTACTGTGATGTATAGGGAAAAAAACATAATTTAACTGACCATGAAGCAAACATATGACGTGGAGATGGGAGGTGAGATGGAGGCATTGTTGGAAATACTGAGAGTGGGGTGAATCAATATTTATTTTCAATTGTTACTTTTACCAGCTAGATCACTTATATTTAGAACACAAAATGAACAATAAGAATAAATTCTTTTATTAATTTCTTCAATAAATTAAGTACAACATATGTAGGGCTCCAATCGTAGGTGAAGACACCAATCTTCAATCTCCCAAGCTCCAACCTATATTTTCCAAGCACCGACTTGGACTTCCAAGGCTCCAACCTTGTCAATTTTGAGGCACAAACCTCAAGGGCTCCAATCCTATATCTGGTTCAGGCTCCAACCTGGTTTCTTGAGGACTCTGATCCTCTATGGCTCTGACCCTATCTTATCCAAGGCACCAACCTTGAGTTTAGGAGCACAAACTCTAAGGACACCAACCCTATATTTTCCAAGCACCAATTTGCACTTTCCAAGGCACCAACCTTATCAATTTTGATGCACCAACCCCTTGGGCTCCATCCCTATAGCTTCACTTTGTCAAGGTATGTTTGGTTATACTTCACGACTCCCAATGTTTTCTTCAACAAGCCCTATCAATCTTCAATTATGCCTTCACTTTGTCTCCACGTCACATCATCAATGACAACCTTGTTCTTCACATGAAGGTGCCACCACTGCTCTTCATGTTACCCAAACAAAACTTCTTCAAATCACCTCATGATGGTTTCAATGCATCGTGGTATTCAATGATCTCCACAAATCTTTAATATGTTGCTTCACAAAGTTCTCCAACTCTGCCTTATTTTGTTCTCAAGAGAAGATTTCAACAAGCTCTATTTGTCCAATCCCAATAAATCAACACTTCGACCATGGCAACTTCAACAACGGCAACTACGGCAGCTTCAACCACGACAACTACGATAGCTTCAACCATGACAACTACGGCATCTTTGACCACGACAACTACGGCAGCTTCGACCATGACAACTACGGCAGCTTCGACCATGGGAACTACGGCAGTTTTGACCATGGAAACTATGGTAGCTTTGACCACCACAACTACGACAGCTTCGACCATGGAAAATATGGCAGCTTTGACCACGACAACTGTGGCAGTGTCGACCACGACAACTATGAAAATTTTGACCACGACTTTTATGCCCAAACAGAATTATCCTTTTTTTCATCCTAAACAATAGTCTCCTTGTTCTCCTCGACCTTTTGTCCTCTCTTGTATTTTGTATCTCTGAATTCTTGCCTGAATTGTTGATCAAAATGAAGTGTTTAGATGTCTATTTATGGAGATTTCATTTATAACTTAAGGGATACATCTATTTGAAGTGAGGCCGACTTGTATGACTGAGTGTAGGTCAGCTCATTGCTAGGAATAATTTCCTTAAATTAAAAATTCAATATCTCACAAACTATTGGTAGTTTCGAGGCAAATAAAGGCTCGTTAGAAAGAGGAAAAAACCCTCTTTAAGATGGTCTAGGACACATTTTCAAAGGATTCCTCCAAGGTGTCTAAAATAATTTTTCTTTGTGATTGTCCTTAAATTTTATGCATAAAAAGTTTGTGACAGCATGAGGAATGTTTGGGACAGTGTGGCTTCTTCATTCTTTGGCTTCTTCATTGTTATCAATGTCATCATAGGATCATAGAGTCATTATGTAGGAGTGCAACATCCATGTAGCATGACGCATGAACAATGTCATCATATACTAGTGCAGTCATAGTGCAACATCATTAGGAGAAATCCAAAATAATCTTCCAACCATCAAATGATCTCCAACCATGTTATCAAGACCTCGTCAAGTGCCATCATCAATTTTGGTCATTCATAAAGAATATGACATCATCAAATGTAGTCCTCCATATGTCATCAAGGGCTTCTAAATACTTGGCACTTGGCACTTCTTAAGACTTCTTCATTAGTGACTTGACATATTTATTGATGACATTCTTATCAAACAAGAGTTTCGACATCATCATATGGAACCAGGCATCTATTGTCTACAACCTTATCATCTCATTCTAGGTTTTCATGATATTCTTAGGCATATCAATAATATTTGCCATCTCAGCCAATGCCATATTGACATCAATGAAAATATTGATTAACAATCTCCCCTTTGTCATTGATGGCAATATTTTTTCCCTTCCAACATTTTCTCCCCCTTTGACATCGATGGAAAACAGGGTGCCCAAGTACTCCCCTTGTAAAGCTACTTCTTTTCATCATATTTTATTTATCAATAGTATTTCTTCATAGGTATGTTACTCCCCCTGTCATGGTGCTCTTTCTTCTGACAATGTGGTCCATGATAGATGCGCTTAAATTCCTTCATGTGATGAACCAACTCCCCCTCATGAAATATTACCTGCTAGTGATCATGTGGAAGATATCTTCAATAATAATCCATCAGATGAATAAGGATTATATTCTTCAAGGAGTGTTCTTGAGAGATGATCTATCAAAGAATGATTGTCCATATAGCTCATCAAGGATTTCATAAGACCCATTCATGGATAGCTTCTACAAGAATGCTTAATCATCATGAGCTCCCCCTAACTGTATGCATGGTCTTCCTTTTGGCAGAGTCTCCCCATAAAATACTTGGAATATAAAGGATGACTTCATCAAGTCAACAACATGTGTTGTTGGCTAGAGTTTTCAAGGGACTTTTGGATTCAATTTGCTTCCTTATCCATACTTGTATAACTTTCTTCTTTGGCATGGTTCTTCCTTGTGTAGGGGCCCAAGTCAAGTTACAATCACGTGACATTTCCAATGTTATGACACTTTAAGCTCTCTATGTTGTTCATGAATAAGAATTCATGACTTATTCTTGCAAAATTGCTTCTCAGATATTGACGGGGAACATTATAATTATCTTTGTGATATGCCCTGCAATATTTTGCCATGTGCCCAAAGTTTGTACGAGAATAGAAATAACCAAGAAATATACTTTGGTACCTGGGAGATGGATATTTCCTTGATGTACTTCTGAAGTCTTCCTGGCTTGAGATCCTTTGATGATCACCATTGCTTCTTGCATCCTTGGCGCCATCTGAATTTCTTCTTGGAGTGGGATTTCTTCCAATGTCAATTTGACTTTTGCCTTTGCTGGGGGCATCAACATTTATTCCAAGCTTCCTCACATCCTTGTTGTTTGAAGCATTATCATTCTTGCTTGAGGATTCACCTGCATAGCCAAGACCTGATTTATTAAGGGGAGTCCTTTGATGACTTAGGATGTCATCTAGGGTTTGAGAACTTTTCAAGTTCTTATTCAGCAAGTCAACTTCCTTTTTAAGAAAGACATTTTCTTCCTTCATTTTCTTTCATTCTTCATCCTTCTCTGATAGAATGATCTCCATTTCTTCCTTCATCTTGGTTGCTTCACATGATTGGGCCTTAAGCAAAGTGATTTTTGATTTTAACTTGGCGATGCCATCATCCTTTTCTTCTAGTTGGCATATCATGGTGTTTCTCTCTTTTTATGCTTCATCAATTTGTCCTTCTACGAATGTCAAATTTTCCATCACCTTCTCAGATCCTTGTTCTTGTTTCCTTGCTTCTTCTAGTTGACATCTAAGGGATGAGACCTCTTCCTTGTATTGACCAATCTCTACTTCAAGTTTGTTCAAGCTCTTGTGCCTTTGTTCAAGGTGGCTTGACAAGTTATCTTCCCGTTTCTTTACCTTATACAATTGATTTTTCATAGATATGACTTCTTCATCATGCTTTCTCCTGTTTTGATGAAATTCTTCCTTAATCTTGGTGAGTGCCTCATGTCTTTGTTGTACTTGAAGCTTGACAAGGTCAAATTCCTTCCTTGTCTTGTCCTGGTCACCAACTTGTGCTTTCTTCTTAAGTTACTTAGTTTTTTTTTTCAAATTGTTAATCTCTTCTATGGCAGCCATAAGTTTAGTGATGAGATTTTCTTGAAAATATTCTTCATTTTCTTCATCTTCTAGATCTTTTTTAGCCTTGATGTTATCACTCTTATCTTCATCTTCCTCGATGGACTCTGGATTTCCTTCTTGTTTTCCATCATTTTCTTGGCTAGAGATCATTTTCAATGCTCCTTTTGAGTGAAGATCATGAATTTTATCCCATGTGCCTTTTGTTGACAAACATTTTTCAAAATTGGCCTTCATCGAATCAGGTAGCCCATTCAAGATTGCTTTCATTGCTCTTGTATTATGTTCCTTGGATTCTCCATCCATCATGCTATCAAAAATCACTCATTTCCAAACTTCAATGCCTTGAGTCTTTAAGAAATTCCTCATTCTTGCCTCCCAGATATCAAAGTTTCCATTGAACAATGGAGCATTCATAAATTGATTGACTTCAATTTCGGTGGTTGAGGGTGTTATCACTTAGAACTAAAAGTTTGATACATATAATTACATGCCCTAGTTTGATGACAAAGGTCTATGTTAAAGTTGGTTTCATTTTTAATTTGTCTCACTTAGGATTGGGAGTTTTAAAGGTTTTAGCTTAAATCATACTCCACTTCTTTTGGTTTTCCTCCGCTCATCATTATTCCATAAGTCATGTCTTGTCTTATCCGAGTCACCGTGTCTTTTAGTGATTTCGCAGCGCAATGTCATTTGCCCATTTCGCAACGCAATCATGGTCTAGCATTTTCGCAGCACGTCATGATTAAGCAGTTTCGCAGCGCATCATTAAAAAATATAACTAACAGTGCTGCGAAATCATGGGTTCATGCATTTCGCAGCGAATCTTTCCCGAAATGTCAAGTCCGTAGGTGAGTCAGCATTTGTGTCTACTCATGTCAGTCTGCGTACCTCTTGTATCATGTATGAACGTTCATTTGCCACTACTTCACCAATAGAATATTGATATGCACAGAAATATCATTCCCAAGAGATTTTACCGTGCATAGTCCTTAATAATGGTTGTGAGTGTTGCATGAGTGACCAGTCATGTTTCAATTTGAATTTCAAGCGAGGTTGATTTCAAGCAAGCCTGTTTACAAGCGAGGCTGAGTTAAAAAAGGAGCTGAACCATCTCGACCGGAGCTGTTAGAATTTGGCTGTGAAGATCTCAAAGTGAAAATGGAGAGAAAGGAACACAGATCCAGCAAATGTCAAAGGAATGAACCTGAAGGCCTAGACATAACGTTGAGAGATGAAGGTGTGAAGAAAGCGTTCAAAGATGCCGGGTGCTGGAAATTTTGTAAAAAGCTACAAGGAGGGCATGCACAGGTAACTAAGGAATTTGCGCTAAATTTCACTGGTTTGAATTCAAAGGTAGCCATGTTAGAAATACAGGTTTCTCCAGAAGCAATAGCTGCTGTAACAGAGATCCCAAGAGGACGGGAAGAATGGTTTAAAAACTTTAAATTTGATATGAATCCGTGTAAGGAGTTTTTGAAAGAGGCATATGTAAATGAAGATTTAACAAAAGCAATGCCCAGACATTATGTCAAGGAACATTATGCTCTTCTTCTCACCTGCATACAGAAGTATTTGACCTGTGAAGGAAGGTACAATAAGGTTTATTCTTACCATTTTAAACTACTCTTGCATTTCACCGAGAAAGTCTCCATAGACATTCCTTTTTATTTATTTCGCAGTTTGAGTAAGATGTGTGATAAGGTGCAGCTGAGGAAAGAGGACTGTGAAACCTCTTTATTTCATCATGGTTTGATTAAGTTGCTAGTTTTAGATGGCCTCCAAAATATAGGCAGAGACTGGAACTCTTTTATTTTCATGGCTGGATTCCAAAGCAAGACTGGCCTTACTCCCCAACTAGCCAGAGAGTTCACCATAGCTAAGCTTCAAAGAGAAGCAAGAGCTAAAAAGCAAACCAAGCCACAGCTACCAAAACCAGTGAAGCCACTAATCATTCAAGAACAACTTCAGCAATCAAGAAAGGAAAAGACTCAGGGTAAGAATACTATACCTAAAGCAAGCAAATCTGAAGTAATCTCAAGGGTAAGAACAAGAATCCAAAGTAATAAAGAAAAAGGTAAAGCCATAGCGGTTGAAGAGAGCCCTGTGTCTAAGGCAAGCTTGAATGATTTATTACAGGCTATTGAATTAGAGTAGTCCAAACCAATTCAAATTGATTTGACACAGTCACCACAAGAAAGTGTTAAGAAAACCAAGGCCTCAAAAAGGCTTAAGTTTGATGAGCCAGCCCAGGAATTTATTTTTAAACCTAGAAGACCTATGACCAGAAAATTCCAGCAAGTACAAGAAGCACTGCCCAGAACAGAGGAAACAGGGGAAGGAACACGACCTCGGCAAAAGAGCAGCACAAATAAAGCAACCATCACATCTCAAGGAGATTATGTGGCAGCCATGAAAAGTCAAATAGAAGCAGCTGAAGAGGAGATTAACCAACTGAAGAAAGCTGCTAGAGACCTAAAGCCAGAGCTAAGCTGGTTACCTAATAAATGAATTCGCTTTTCAGGAAAGGTTTTGTTCCAAATTTTTTTAATTTTGCTTAATCTTAGTGTTTTGAAGATATTTAAATCCCTGCTACACATATGAAACATCAAAGGGAGTTTTTGGCAATCAATGATTGGGTGATATAAGTTCTCGGGTCAAAAAGCAAGTTGTTTTAAATAAAACAGCAGTTTCGTAGTGCGCTACGAAACTGCTGTAGGTGATGATTTTAACGCAGAACAAACAATTTGATATTATGAGCAGGAATTTTGAAAAAGAGACACCTGTCCATCACTACAGCCTACAGCATATCTAAAACGTGGCAACGTTCCATACCTTGGGTTATTAAAGGCTCAGAAAAGTGTGTTACATATTCGAGCAAATTGTGGAAAACAGAAGCCGAGAAGCAAGGGACATCTCCACATACCACGGGGCAGATAAGGATTCGGCGTTCAAGGTCAATATGGAGTATCAAATGTCCAGCTTATCCAATTTGAAAGAAGACCAGGTGTCAAAGAACGACGAGTAGCCACTATGGCATGGAAACGGAGTTAGAGTCCTAGTCAATTTAGAACTTTTTAAAAATTCCAGTCAGCACTTTATTTGTATTTACTAGTCAGTTAAATAGTTGATAGGTGTCATTAGAGATAAGGATCGAGTTATTAAATTCCCCTCATGCTGGAGGAGGAAGCTCGAATTAGTTAGAATAAGGATTCTATATATAGCTGAGACAGCAATGTAATGGGGGTTGGAAATTTGATAACAGAAGTATTGTTTTAGCTTATGTAAAGACCATTTTCAGTAATATAAATCATCTACTTTTCTTCTCAGGATTCATGAAGGATTTTTCATATTCAGAATGTGTGATTTGTTCTTTCCTAAATGTCTTTTACAGTTGCATATATGTGTAATCACTCAGAATTCACTGATTGTGCTCTGACTTCCTGTATGCATGTATGAACTGTGGTTTTATATTAGTGGTGTTCTGAATATCTAAATACTAAGTGCCCTGACTTCTATGTAAGGGCAGTGTCATAGTTTACTGAAGTATGATTGACTCCATAAGCCCAATGGAAACTTATGTAATGTTTATCCAGCCTTTATATTTCTCTATGTTGTTACACCACAAGAGTTAGCCATCTTATCATTAATCAAAATCAATAACCCTTTTGAGAGAGCCCTCTCAGGCTAAGGAGGCTAAGCCTTAGTCAAAAGCTTGGTTTGAAATAGTTACTTAGAGTCATCCTGACCAACAGCCCATCAGGACTTGATTTTGAGATAACATTTTGGTGCATCTGCCGAGAGCGTGAAGATTACTCATTCCCGAAAGATTATGTTGCTGGACTTCTGAAGGTAGCAGGAGCTCAGAAAGGTTTCGAGGCTGCATTCTACCTTGGTGACTCCATTCAATCTTAAAGTTAAAAGGTGGCTTCGAAAGGAAGATACACAAGGAGTAATCCTGACCCAAACCCACCTAGTCCTGTGGATAATCCCAACATTATCTCCAGGAGTAGGCAAAGATTTTCTGATATACCAGGTACTTCAAACATTTCAAAATCTTTGTTTCCTGAATTTTCTAGAAGTCCTGAAGATAAAATTGTTGATGATAAAATTAAAGAAGTATTGTTGAGGTCTGAGAACGAAGAAGAGCTTATTGGAATTATTTTAGATTTACAAAAAATAGGCATTGATGCTTCATCTTTAGTGTCAGAAAAAGATAAGGAAGAGTTTTGGGAGGTTGTTACTTCAGAGTTGTTATTAGAGGAAGAGGACTTAAACTAGCTCAAAGAACTTGATCCTTTTGAAGTTTTGCTGAAATCTAAAACTGGTTTACCTCTCCCAAATTGGAGTTATTTGGTCAGTGGTTTGCAAAGTCCAAATAGCCCTTTCCGTATCAATACTTTATCTTCTGCCTCTGTTAGTCCAAATAGTCCTCAAACAATACCTGCCTCCACTGGTCATACCATACCTGTTGTCACTGCTCCTCCTTTCATTATGGCTATACCTCCTAGGTATGCTCCTCTGGCTCTCCCTGCTGTTTTACATGATCTTCCTAGCAAATACGCTGCTAGGATTCCAGCATGGGGAGGTGACGAAGATATTGCAGCAGAGGAACATGTGGATAGGTTCAATGATTTTATTGACAGGGAAGAAGTGGATGATGAAGATGTAAAACTAATATTGTTTGCTCAAACTTTTATTGGGGAAGTCAAAAAATGGTTTAAAGCCCTTAGAGCTGGAAGCATTCATAGTTGGGTAGAGTTTGAAGACAGCTTTCTAAGGAAATGGGGAAATAGAACCAACCCTGTTCAAGCCCTTACAGAATATAACAATCTTAGGAGAGCTCCAGAGGAAACAATTCAAAATTTCTCTAAGAGGTTTAATAAAATATATAATTCCATTCCAGCTCATTTGAAACCTCCTGGAGCTTTGGCACAGTTGAGATATGTTGAATCATTTGGTTCAGATTTTTCCCTTTTACTCAGGGAAAGGGAATCTGCCTCTCTTGCTGACATGCAAAATGATGCAATTAAGGTAGAGGTGAATATGACTGCTGCTAAGAAATCTAAGATGGAAAAGTCTAAGTTGAAGGAGGAAGAGAAGCCTTCTACATCAGCTCAAGAAGACAAGTTTGAAACCATGATGAAAACCATGGAGAAATTGATGGACAGATTAGCTCTTGGGAATGCTTCTGCTCTTCCAGCACAGCAAGAACCTCAATTTAGGAACCCTCAGTTCAGAAGATCTCAGAATCAGCAAAGGCCAAGAGATAACCGAAATCAGCAGGCAGATCCTCCAGTGAGACCTCCCTTCCAACAGAATTTGGTAGATGAAGAGGATGAACCTGAAGTCCTTGAGGAATCAATTCATTGTTTGGATGAAGATGGATCAGGAATTTTCTTGACCAAAGAGGAACATGATGAGTCCAGCATGATAAAATCAGAAGAAGAACCTTCAAATTTTGTGAAGGCCTATCAGCATGCTATTTTTGAGATGCAAAAGCAGTATAATCTTAGGAATCGAGATGTTCCTATTACAGCAAACAAAGTACAGCTTAAGAAGAATACCTCAAGGACAGCTGATGATAAAAAGGAAAAAGCAAAGGTAGCTGAAAGTAAAGATGATCCTCCTCTTGACAAAAAGGACACTCAAATTTCTTCTCCTCCCAAAGAAATTGACAAGACTACTTCTGTTTTTAGTATTGAGAACGAGATTGCAAAAATTAAAATATCAGTCCCTTTTAATGAAATTCTCAAGGTAGACAAATACAAAAGCAAAATTGTTGAAATGCTTAATTCACAACCAGGAGTGGCTGATATCCTAAATGTACAAGAATATAATCCTATTATCTGTTTGGGTCCAAGACTTGAGGATGAACAAAATGAAGAGTTTCCTCCTTTCTACATAAGTATTACCATTCATGATATGACTCTACATAATGCTATGTTAGATTTGGGAGCGTCACATAATCTTATGCCTAAGGTAATCATGGAAAGATTGGGGTTAGAGGTTACTAGGCCATATAAGGATTTATTTTCTTTTGATTCAAAGAGAGTCCACTGCATTGGGTTGATAAAAGATCTAGTTGTGGGGCTTACACAAATTCCAGCAAAAACAACTATTATCGATGTTGTTGTTGCAGACATTCCACCTAAGTTTGGAATTCTTCTTTCAAGGTCATGGGCAGCAAAGATTAAGGGCACAATGCAGATGGATCTTACATATGCTACCATTCCAGTGTTTGGTGAACAAAGGAGGTTGTACCGAGAAACAAGGATGGCCTACATGGTGAGCAGCAAAGAAAAGCCTCAGAATTTTCCTATTTACTCATGTGATACTGGTCTTGGTTCAGCTATCCTTTTCAATGAATCAGTTGGGAGAGAATTAGAAGACAAACCTGCATAAAATCAGAGTCAAGAAGGACAGCAAGGAGATGAAGAGGAAATCATGGGCTGTTGGACATTGTACTTCGATGGATCAGCAGGAAAAGAAGGGGCAGGAGCTGGCATTTGGATCACTAGTCCAACTGAAGAAAGTAAGTTTCTCTCATACAAATTAAACTTTGATTGTACCAATAATATGGCTGAGTACGAGTCTCTAGTCTTAGGTTTGGAAGCCTTGATAAAGTTGAAAGCCAAAAATATTGCTGTTTGTGGAGACTCTTTTTAGCATCAAAACTAGAGACCAAAACTCTATTGCAGACTCTCTTGCTGTTTCAGCCAGCCTATTCATTATTCCTAAGCACTCTTCTGATGGTTATGAAGTGGAGGTTCGCCATAGACCAGTCATACCGGATAATATCATAAACTGGCAAGTTTTTGAGGATGATCAGCATGTAAGAAATTTCATTGAATTAAAGGAAGAGTTTGAGCACAATCAGATAGATCAGCAGAACATGTTGATAGAGCCAAAAGAAAGTTTTGAAGTCTTACAGTTACAAAACAATTTAATCCCTAAAGGCCTCATTCCTTTGGAAAAAGTGTTTGATCAAAATGATGTGTTCAAAGCACCAAGATTACAAGCTAATGAGGAGGAAGTAGAAAAATGTAATTTAGGTGACTCAGTTATGCCTAAAATAGTCAAGATTTCAAAGTTCCTTCCAGCTGATATGAAGATCAAATATGTTGAGATGATGAAAAGATTCATTGATGTTTTTGCATGGAGCTATGCTGATTTGAAACAATATGATTCTTCAATCATACAACATACCATCCCTATTAAGCCGAATGAGAAGCCTTTTAAGCAGAAGCTAAGAAGGATTAATCCTCTTCTAATGCCTCTGATTGAGAAAGAAGTGAAAAATCTTTTTGATGCCAAAATTATTGTACCAATTAGATTCTCAAATTGGCTTGCTAACTTGGTACCAGTTAGAAAAAAGAATGGGGAGATCAGAATTTATATAGACTTCAGGAATTTAAACAAAGCTTCATTGAAAGATAATTACCCTCTCCCCAAAATGGATTTTATTCTGCAAAACATTGTTGGTTCACAAAGGATGTCTATGCTTGATGGCTTCTCAGGGTACAATCAGATTCTTATCCACCAAGATGATCAGGAGAAGACGGCCTTCACTACACCATGGGGAACATTCATGTATGCAAAAATGCCCTTTGGCCTCATGAATGCAGGAGCGACTTTCTAGAGAGCAATGGATATTGCTTTTGCTGAAGAAAAGGACAAATCAGTGGTGGTTTATCTTGATGATATCACAAGTTTTTTCAAAGAAGGAAGAAGACCACTTAAAGCACCTTGAAAGGGTCCTACTGAAGTGTAGGAGGTTTGGTATTTCTCTAAACTCAACCAAAAGTATTTTTGCTTTAACTTCTGGCAAACTGCTTGGACATATTATTTCTAAAGAGGGAATTAGGATTGATCCTAATAGAGTTAGTGCAATTCAAAAGTTAGATTTACCAAGGAGCAAGAAGGAAAATCAATCTTTTCTTGGGAAAGTTAACTTTGTTAGAAGATTCATCCCTAACTTTGCTGAAGTGGTTAAGAACATAACAAAGATGTTAAAGAAAGAAGCAGATTTTAAATGGACAGCTGAAGCAAAGAAATCATTTGAAGAGATCAAGAAAGCACTTACTCAAGCACCAGTCCTCATCAGCCCGGATTTTACAAAGGATTTTTTGATCTTCACATTTGCTTCTGATGACACAATTGCTGGAGTTTTATTGCAAAAAGGAAGTCAAGGTACTAAACAGCCCATTTCTTTCTTTAGCAAGACATTGGCTAATTCTGAATTGAAATATGATATCTTAGAGAAACAAGCTTATGCATTGGTGAAAGCAATTAAGGATTTCAGGATCTATGTTTTGCACTCTCACATTGTTGCATACGTGCCAAATACTGTTATAAAAGATATTCTTACACAAGCTGATCCAGATGGAAAAAGGGGAAAGTGGATAGCAAAGTTGTTGGAGTATGACATTGAGATCAAACCCACCAAATTGGTAAAGGGTCAAGGCCTAGCCAAATTGTTGACTCAGTCAAATCTGGACTGTATTGATATTAATTTAAGCACAGAAATCTCAGAAATTTCTGAAAATGAAGAAGAGATGGTCCAAATAAATGAGGAAATTCTTGATCTCAGAATGGTATAAGGATGTAGCATTTGTTTGCAGCATAATAGAGCTCCTGAATAACCTATCAAAATCCAAAGCTCGGTTTACCAAGTTAAAATCTCTCAGATATTTTGTGCATGACCAAAATTTGTTTTGGAAAGATGCAAGAGGAATATTATTAAAGTGTCTCATTGAAGAAGAAGCTGACAAAGTAATTGATGAGTTTCATAAGGGAGATTGCGGAGGTCATCACTATTGGAAAGCCACTGCAAACAAGGTTTTGAGAGCTGGCTATTTTTGGCCAACTATGTTCAGAGATATTTATAAAAGAATAGCCACATGCCATGAATGTCAAGTGTTTGAAGGGAAGAGAAAGCTCATGCCAATGCCCTTGGTTCCTATTTATGTTGAAGCACCTTTCCAGCAGTGGGGATTAGATTTTATAGGGGAAATCCATCCTCCCTCATCAAGACAGCATCGCTGGATTCTCATAGCCACCGATTACTTTACAAAATGGATAGAGGCAATACCCACAAGGCAGGCAAATGATTCAGTGATTATTTCTTTCTTAGAAAATAATATATTATCAAGATTTGGTTGCCCAGTCAAGATCATTACAGATAATGCTCAAGCTTTCAAGTCCAAAAGAATGATAAATTTTTGTCATCAATATCACGTTTCCCTTGGGCATTCCACTGCTTATTATCCACAAGGAAATGGTTTGGCTGAGTCTTCAAACAAGAGTCTTGTGAGAATCATTAAGAAGCTACTGCAAGAAAATAAAAAGGCTTGGCATTTGAAGCTGAAATATGCCTTGTGGGCTGACCGGATTTGCACAAAAAGATCCATTGGAACATCACCATATGAGCTTGTGTATGGGACAGAGGCTATATTTCCAACATCTCTCGGAGTACCAGTAATGAAGATGATTCAAGGATTAGAAGAGGAACCAAATGTTGTACAGTGAAGGATAAATCAGCTAATAGCTTTGCAGGAGTAAAGGAATGAGGTTTTTGACAGTCATCAACAAAGCTAGAACAGGGTCAAAAGAGCATTTGACAAAAAGATCAAAGAGGTTACATTTCAGATTAATGACAAAGTCCTGAAATGGGAAGCTAGAATTGAAGAGAAAGGTAAACATGGTAAATTCGAAAATTTGTGGAAAGGGCCATATCAAATTTCTGCTTTCCATGGGAATAACACCTATATTCTGCAGGAGGTTGATGGAACACCATATGCTGGAGGACCTATTAATGGCAGGTTCTTAAAGCATTACAATTGATTGAATCTCGACCAAGTGTCTCACAAACATTGTATATAACCGTTTTACTAGTTTTTCTTGTTGTAAATAAATGACAAGCTGAACAGGAAGCTTAAGCCCGAGGTGAAGGCCCACAAAGCTAGAAAGGAATCCTTGTCAAATCTGTTTATGTTTTCAGAAAATGAACAAAGAACTGGACCTAAGAGTTCTTAGTGTACTACAGGAGCACACTATCCCAAGTGGAGCCACTGTTATCACTTAGAACTAAAAGTTTGATACATATAATTACATGCCCTAGTTTGATGACAAAGGTCTATGTTAAAGTTGGTTTCATTTTTAATTTGTCTCACTTAGGATTGGGAGTTTTAAAGGTTTTAGCTTAAATCATACTCCACTCCTTTTGGTTTTCCTCCGCTCATCATTATTCCATAAGTCATGTCTTGTCTTATCCGAGTCACTGTGTCTTTTAGTGATTTCGCAGCGCAATGTCATTTTCCCATTTCGCAGCGCAATCATGGTCTAGCATTTTTGCAGCACGTCATGATTAAGCAGTTTCGCAGCGCATCATTAAAAAATATAACTAACAACACTGTGAAATCATGGATTCGTGCATTTCGCAACGAATCTTTCCCGAAATGTCAAGTCCGTAGGTGAGTCAGCATTTGTGTCTACTCATGTCAATCTGCGTACCTCTTGTATCATGTCTGAACGTTCATTTGCCACTACTTCACCAATAGAATATTGATATGCACAGAAATATCATTCCCAAGAGATTTTACCGTGCATAGTCCTTAATAATGGTCGTGAGTGTTGCATGAGTGACCAGTCATGTTTCAATTTGAATTTCAAGCGAGGTTGATTTCAAGCGAGCCTGTTTACAAGCGAGGCGGAGTTAAAAAAGGAGTTGAACCATCTCGACTGGAGCTGTTAGGATTTGGCTGTGAAGATCTCAAAGTGAAAATGGAGAGAAAGGAGCACAGATCCGACAAATGTCAGAGGAATGAACCTGAAGGCCTAGACATAACGTTGAGAGATGAAGGCGTGAAGAAAGCATTCAAAGATGCCGGGTGCTGGAAATTTTGTAAAAAGCTACAAGGAGGGCATGCACAGGTAACTAAGGAATTTGCGCTAAATTTCACTGGTTTGAATTCAAAGGTAGCCATGTTAGAAATACAGGTTTCTCCAGAAGCAATAGCTGCTGTAACAGAGATCCCAAGAGGACGGGAAGAATGGTTTAAAAACTTTAAATTTGATATGAATCCGTGTAAGGAGTTTTTGAAAGAGGCATATGTAAATGAAGATTTAACAAAAGCAATGCCCAGACATTATGTCAAGGAACATTATGCTCTTCTTCTCACCTGCATACAGAATTATTTGACCTGTGAAGGAAGGTACAATAAGGTTTATTCTTACCATTTTAAACTGCTCTTGCACTTCACCGTGAAAGTCTCCATAGACATTCCTTTTTATTTATTTCACAGTTTGAGTAAGATGTGTAATAAGGTGCAGCTGAGGAAAGAGGACTGTGAAACCTCTTTATTTCATCATGGTTTGATTAAGTTGCTAGTTTTAGATGGCCTCCAAAAGATAAGCAGAGACTGGAACTCTTTTATTTTCATGGCTGGATTCCAAAGCAAGACTGGCCTTACTCCACAACCAGCCAGAGAGTTCACCATAGCTGAGCTTCAAAGAGAAGCAAGAGCTAAAAAGAAAACCAAGCCACAGCTACCAAAACCAGTGAAGCCACTAATCATTCAAGAACAACTTCAGAAATCAACAAAGGAAAAGACTCAAGGTAAGAAGACTGTACCTGAAGCAAGCAAATCTGAAGCAATCTCAAGGGTGAGAACAAGAAGCCAAAGTAATAAAGAAAAAGGTAAAGCCATAGCAGTTGAAGAGAGCCCTATGTCTAAGGCAAGCCTGAATGATTTATTACAGGCTATTGAATTAGAGCAGTCCAAACCAATTCGAATTGATTTGACACAGTCACCACAAGAAAGTGTTAAGAAAACCAAGGCCTCAAAAAGGCTTAAGTTTGATGAGCCAGCCCAGGAATTTATTTTTAAACCTAGAAGACCTATGACCAGAAAATTCTAGCAAGTACAAGAAGCACTGCCCAAAACAGAGTAAACAGGGGAAGGAACACGACCTCGGCAAAAGAGCAGCACAAATAAAGCAGCCATCACATCTCAAGGAGATTATGTGGCAGCCATGAAAAGTCAAATAGAAGCAGCTGAAGAGGAGATTAACCAACTGAAGAAAGCTACTAGAGACCTAAAGCCAGAGCTAAGCCGGTTACCTAATAAATGAATTCGCTTTTCAGGAAAGGTTTTGTTCCAAATTTTTGTTAATTTTGCTTAGTCTTAGTGTTTTGAAGATATTTAAATCCCTGCTACACATATGAAACATCAAAGGGAGTTTTTGGCAATCAATGATTG
>APFE030026621.1:9960-66444 GCA_000404065.3 Pinus taeda
TGCAGCAGGTGGTTTTCTCCCACATTGGGTTTCCACCTTATATCATGGTGTTCATGTGTGTGCCTTATGTGTGATGATTTATTCTATGTTACTGCATCTGTTAACTGATAATACGGTTGATAATGTTTTAATTCACTCATTGAATATCAATTAACTTAATCATAAGAAGTTGTGGAAGTAGCATATATGAATCTGATTATGGAAATGAAAAAGTTTTATTAATGTAATAATACTGATTCACCCCCCCTCTCAGTATTATTTCCAACAATTGGTATCAGAGCAGGTCCTTTGATAGAATCTTGACCGCTTGAAGGAGATCGGTGGAACAATGGGAAAGAAGCTTAAGAAGAAAGCATCTAAGAAAAAGAAGTCATCTCAGAAGAACTATGACAGTGGGAGAACCGATTGGGGATTAGGCATAAGAAGCTCTTCAGATTCAGAATCAGATTCAGAATCATTATCAGGTATGAATGTGTTATCCTATGATATTCCACCTATATTTCCTTGTGAAACAGATGGATGTGATAGTGAAACTACTGAACTTGCTCTTATGGATGAACAAGAAAGATATCAAATAGAGGCAGAATTTAAAAGGCTGACAGACAAAATTAGAGATCAACAAGATCTATTGAACAAGAGGGAATGTGACTTCAAAGAAGAAGCTACCAAGCTGAAGGCCCAACTAGAAGAAGAAAACAAGGTAAGAAAACTACTCAAGGACAAGGAAGACCAATGCCAAAAATTGCAGCATGAAGTGACATCATAAAGAAAAGAAGTCAATGAAAGAAGTACAACCATCAAGAAACTCAAAGATAGATCCAGCTACTACGAAAATCTTGAAGCTACAATCCTCTCACTAAAGGGAGATCTTGAAGAATCAAGGAAGCAGAATGAAGGTCTACATCAAGCAATTGAAAAACAAGACAATGAAGTCATAAGCTTAAAATCCCAGCTGGAATGTGCCTTCCGAGTTCGGAAAATGCAGCAGGATCTGAATGAAGAACAAGAAAAGGAGATTCTCAAACTAAGGGAACAAATGGAAGAAGGAAGAAAAGTTGAAGAATATTTGAAAAGGAAATCTCTTGAAAAGGAAGAACAACTTCAGGTTGAAGTAAATATCTTGAAAGGTAAAATAGAAGAAAAGGATAAGCTTTTACGATTTCAAGATAGCTCTAAAGTCTTGGATGATATTCTTAGTAGTCAAACGTCTCCTGCTATAAATACTAGTCTTGGTTTCCATGAATCGGTTGAAGGTGAATCTAGCTCACAAGGTGAAGCAAGGAACTCTAAAGAGAAATCTAAAGTGATCAACGAAGAAATGGAAGATGCATCTCATCATCAACCAAGGAAAGAGATTCCTTAAAGAAAATCCTTTACTCCTCCTATGAATAATGTTGAATGCTATGTATGTCATAATCTTGGACATGTTGTAGCTAGATGTAGAAGAAGAAGAGTTCAAGACCATTATGCAGAAAGGTCATCTCAATCAAGGTACTTTTATGAATATTGCTTTGCTTACAATATGTTTGGTCAGAAAGCTACTGATTGTTACAGGAGGAATATGAAACACATAAGATGTTATGCATGTAACAAGCTTGGACATATAGCAAAGGAATGCAGGAACAAAGTGTGGGCACCATATCAAAAGGAGAAAATGACATCATCACGCTTGAAGATATGGAGGAAAAAGGAAGTACAGTTAGAGAAAGATAGTACAGCACAACATACAAACATACCAGAATCAAAGGGAGCTGAAAGTACAAAACTTCAGTGCCCTGAATCTCATATGCAAACTGCATAAAGGGAAGTCGCGTATATATGCGAGTTGGATACTGCACAATCGCGCATGTGATTATTTGAAGGAAGGCAGTAGGCAAAGCGGAGTTGGAAATGAATCTGGCAGAACTGGGCATCTGACTTTCTGTGGCATACTGGTGGACTGTCAATTCGGCCCTAATCAGAGGTATGCAGGTGATTAACGGTGCAACTGCGTAGGCACGCAGACCAGAAGAAGGAGGACTGCGTCGATACGCAGAGCAGAAGAAGAAGAATTGCGTGGGTACGCAGCGCGACAGAGGTTCAGATGCATAAGCACAATAAAAGTACACAGTGCGATAGTATCATGTGTGCGTGGCTACAGTAGAAGTACGCGGTGCGATAGAAGGATATCCTGCGGAGGTACACGAGAGTACGCGGCGCGATAGAAACAACAGGTGCGTGAGGTGCGCGGCCTAACTGATGGAACAGGTGCGTGGGTACGCACTGTAGTAGAAGATTGTTTGCGTATGTACGCAGTGCAGCAGATGGATATCTGGGGGTATACGCAAGGGAGAAGAAGGTGAAGTGCGTAGCGACATAGGACAGATAAAGAAAAACTGCGTACATGTCTTAAGGCATTTATTGACTGACTTTTTGATAAAATCTGATAGATGGCACCAGTTTAAAGGGAGCATATGTTCTCAATGCATTGTTGGCATTATGGTCCTTGGTGATGACGCTTATCATTCATCTTGCTATGATATGGTTATGAGTTGTTCAGATGATTCTTAGGGTTACATAGTTGATACTTAGATCATATTTGTGGTTGATTCTCTAATGGTGCTTACATGGTGACCTTCGTAAGGATAAGAAGAAGTACATTGCCTAAATTCTCTTGATGATGAGTCTCTCATATGATGTTGTCGCCATATGCATAAAGATCATATATTGCAGGTTGTTCTTGGCACAAATGGATGAGGATTGTCGGTTGATACAGGGATGATTATTCAAAGTTGCATTGTTGAAGACATGATGATGATGAGTTCTTACCTATATGATGATAGGTTGTTTCGTGCATATGTTGGTTGATGCAGATCTTCCCTATTGATGATACTTGGTCCATGCAGATCTGGATGGCTATGGTGTTTCTCACATATGATAGAATGATTCTATATTCTATGCAAAAGGATGAGTTGATGAGGTCATACATTGATGATTCATGCAAGCTGCTGGTCTAGTTGCTGTTGACAGATATTATGAAGCAGATCATACAATGTTGTTGCTGATATTTATCTTAGGTGATTGGTCTTTTCTCATGATGTAATAGTATGTCTCTATTGTAGTCATCTCTTCAGGTCATGTAACGACCTATGTTGGTTTCCCCACTATGCCTGGGATGAATGATGTTATCATATGTAAACTTTTTGTGTATCACCATTATGATAGGTGATGGATGTATGTTTTGAGTCTTTTGGTGATAGGAAGGTCATTTATGATACATAGAGTCATGTTCTTCTTGTACAACATCCTTTTGCAGACCTTGCTTATAGTCAAGGAGAGCATGTTCTTATGGGGAGCATAACCCTTTGCCCTTGATGTCAAAGGGGGAGAGTTATTCGGTGTTGTTGCCATCAAGTCCAAAGGGGGAGATTGTTGGCATTATGATGCATGTGTTGTACTTGATGGCAACCCTCTCATAGAAGATCATCTCACTTGTATACATTCAAATGAATCTACAGAAGAAATATCAGATGTGACAGAGTCCATGGGTTACCGGACAGCAAAAAGGGATCAGATGAAAATTCACAAGTAAGCTTTGCCATCAAGTCCAAAGGCGGAGATTGTTGGCATTGTGGCTAAAGTGTTGTCCTTGATGGCAACCCATTCAGGTGATGGATCACTGTACAACAGGACAGTAGCAGAGATTGATGATCAGCTCTCAAATATTGAAGAAATTAAGAAGTACGTAGGAGATCAGTTCAGAAGATGCGTACCCACAAGTATTCCGTGCAGGGACCGTGTCCAGACACGCAGTTTACTGATTCATGAGGTGCGTACTCCAGTGCACACATTTCAAGGCAGTAAAGCATGCACACGTGGGGTTCCTTATGTTTTACCCTTGGTATTTAGCCGAAGGTATTGCGTTATCATGGTTTTGGACCGTGGTATTGTTTTATTTTATTATTATTATTGAGCCCCATGATCCTTGATTTGAGGAAGAGGTTTCCTATATAAAGCAAAGCAGATCATTTGGCTTAGGTATGCTTTTAGGTTGAATATCTTAAGAAGCTACATCTGAAATTCTAGTGATGGGTTATGAGAGATAGCTAGATCTAAATCAAGGAGAAACATGAGAACTACAAGTTGGATCTACTAATGGGTTGATATCTCCTCAGCGCATGTTCAGATCTGTAGATCTGACAGTCTGGTTATTCTTGAAGTCTTGAAATTATCTATACCTGGAGGTATGTAGGTCTAGTGAAAGAAAAGTGCAGAGATACACAGGCATAGAAGCGTTGCAGGTGCGCAGATACGCAGGACCAAAAGTGCTGCAGATGCGGAGGGGCGCAGGCAGTTCATTGGACACAGAGCGCATGTACGTAGGAAGTCTGTGAGGCACAGTGCGCACGTACGCAGGGAAGATGTTGGAAACACTGCGTACTTATACGCAGCTGTCATATGGGTGAAGCTGCGTACTTCTCATGAAATCTACTTAGCTATCCACGTTTATCATTGTTGTGTTCTGGGTTTTGAAGTGATGTCTGATTTCTGGTATTAAGTTCTGATAACATCAGTGATTGATTAAATGTTTATACATTGATAAATAAATGGATCAGGTTCTTAATGACTCATCTTTATGTGATCTGATGGACTAGATATGATTGATGACTCTCATTATATAAGTATTGATCTAGTGATTGGGTGATTCAGAAGGTTGTTTGATTATGAGCTTCAATATGGTTATTCGGTTGGATGAAATGTGGCCTTTCAAATTATGTGTTGTGCTTCAGTGTATCCAGTATGAAAATTGATGAAACGTGGTACCTGGATGAGAGAAAATTGTAGGTCAGCACCTACGTACTAGTATCTAAGCTAGTACAAGAGCTAAAGGAAATCTTTGGAGCATTGTAGCAGGTAGTAGCCTGCGTACTAGTAAATGGATCGGCTAGTACAAGATCAAAGGGGGTTGTAGCTCCCGTACTGGTATAAGGCTGTACCATTACAAAATATTGTAAAAGGATTTTCTTATTAAGAAGAATATTGAGATGACTTGCAATAGGCGGTTTTCTCCCGCATTGGGTTTCCACCTTATATCATGGTGTTCATGTGTGTGCCTTATGTGTGATGATCTATTCTATGTTACTGCATCTGTTAACTGATAATATGGTTGATAGTGTTCTAATTCACTCACTGAAGATCAATTAACTTAATCATAAGAAGTTGTGGAAGTAGCATATATGAATCTGATTATGGAAATGAAAAAGTTTTATTAATGTAATAATACTGATTCAACCCCCCTCTCAGTATTATTTCCAACATTCTACAGTGATCGCACTGGCGAGGTCATATTCGCCTTTTGAGTTGCGTATTTCCAGTCCACGCATGTAGCAGAATCATTGAGGAATCTAAGGGGAATCTAAAAGATTCCTTGAGCGCCAGATTCTCAATTTCTCAGAATTCATAAATTTGACAATCGATTTTGCATTATTTGACGCCACAAATCTGATGGTGCATTAAAATTTTTCATTTTCTCATTATATTCTTCAACCACTTTTCTATGTGGAATCTATGTGTCAGCATTCATGTGTGACCAACAACTTCCATGCGATTGATTTCATGCGATCGATGGAACAAACAACTTCAACACTTTGACATCTACTTCTTCAAATGGCCCTTAATTGTGAGGTATATGCAGTGTGCTCATGTACTTATTTTTCCATGCATTGTGCTGCATAGATCCCTATTTGATGTTGATGAGGGATCTTGTTTATTACTTGTTTTCATGATTCCTACTTGATTTTGATGCGGAATTGTCTATGTGATGTACCTTTTTTCATGATTCGTTATGTTATGTTTTGAGATCCCTTTCTTATATTTTGATGGGATACTCATATTGTCATCATATATGTTTGCATTGAGATCCCTTTTATGCCATGTTAGAGGGATGCTCATCATGCGTGAGTTGTGTCATATTGATAGGAATCTTTTGACTAAGAGTTCATGTAGTGGAACATCTCTTGGTGACACTCCTGCATGAGGGTATTTTCCTTGTATGATAGAATCACCATCTCTATGTACATCATAACTATCGCTAGCACATAATGCAGTGGCCTACACCATCTTGACACTGGGGTCCAGAGACGTAGTCCCTCCTAGACGAATTTCGTTATCAATGACTTATGCTTTTATGTTGTTTATGATTGACATGTTCCTCTTCTTTACAACATGCACATGTATTCATTTATGTTCTTTCAAAAATGCAATTTGAAACATCAAAAAAGTAAAAGGTCTTGGAAGGGTCCTTTGTCACAACCAGACTTGGATCAAGTGGTATTAGAGCAGTCTTTTTGTGGATGTGAATTGCACCATGAACAATGGAATGTGCAGCGACAGAGGATGAAAAAGCGTTGTACGAGACCATGCTTAAAATTTCCAAAACAATCGAAATAATGTATGAGACTCTATAGAAAGAGGTAGAAGAAAAGTAGTGATTGCAGCTTCAGTTGCAAGCCACGAAATAGGCCCTGCAAGAATTGAAGCACAACAAGTAGAATCATCAAATAGAGAATGCTAAATTGAGGACGCGTCTACATGAAGAGAAAGAGGAGAAACATAATTTGCTACGCAGCTGCAAGAAAAAGACGAGGCCTTGGAAAAGTTGCAGTGTGACCCGTATGTGGTAAAAAGTAGTTCTTTGAATTCATGTACGGGTCTTGATGACTCTTTTGCTCTTTTTGAAAATCATACCACGAGAATTGGCTCCAAACTATTGAAGAGAATGGGGTATCAAGGAAAATGATTTGGTGTTAATGTGCAAGGCATTGTCAACCCCATCAAAGTAGAGGAATTACCCTGTTGAATAGGAGTTGGGTATGTTAGAAATGAATTTGGGGAATGCACTGAGACATCTAGTGAACCACCAAGAAAAGATGATGAGAAGCCCTCATTAGTTCTTTCCAAATTGACAAAGGTCGTAAAATATATTGATTTCCTTTCAGTTTCATCTTCACATATTATGATTTATATTGGTGATTTGCAGATCCCAATTGTTATAGACATATTTGGGCACTACAACCCCAATCACATATGTCCATAAACCAAGGGCTTCTAAGTCCCTAAAAGTGTTGTTTCATTAAAAAAAATGAAACAACTCCCTTACCCAGTCGAGTCTTTCAAATATATCGAAGGTAAACCTTCATTCCAACCATCGTGTTGAATGCAATGAAGCTTGGGGGGCATGCACCTCGATTTGCGTTATAATGCTGGGGGCATGCGAACTTATAACAAGCATACTTTTTCATTTCAAGCTTGTGTAAATGTGAAATTGAATACGAGCAGTGTCACTGCAGGGTTAAAGTTCGTTAAAAAAGAAACCTGCCACGAGCAGTTTTTATGCAAAGTTCAAGCTCGTTAAAAATTAAACCTAAACGATGAGCAAATGTTCCCCCAGAGTTTAAGCTCATTAAAAAATAAACCAACCGCTGGTAAATAACCATTGCGAATGCATTATCATTAGATTTTTGAGCCCTGGTCGTGTTCTTACCATCACCTCCACTCTGTTTTTAGCCGATCATACACCTCCATTTGATTGTTTACCATTTTGAGGAACAGCTACGACGAGTGATTCTATTAGCCATCCTTGTAACACTTCCGTGATTGGAAAATTCCAAACCTTACCTGGAATTAGTAGCTACCCGAAAATATCACTCGTTCCTCAAAAATGAGTCTTCTTTAAGCTCTTTTCATCTGACTCATAAAATGTGAAAAGATTGCTAAGCAATTGGCCTCTCCAGCTCATTAAAGCTGCCAGAAGTGTTATCCCTCCTCTAGATTTTAATATTTTGGGACTTGAGGGATTACTACACAAAAAGATTGAGCACTTGTTTTGTTCGGCTCGTTAAAACTATCGAAAATTCATCCCTTTTGTATTATTTTATACTTTTTTCAGACTTAAGGGATTATATGACGAAAAAGGATTACTAGAGTTTCCTTTTCGTCCCTTTTCAGACTCTCTAAAATTGAAAAAGGATCAAGTTGTATATGTCGTTAAACTCGTTAAAACCAATAGCAACAAGCTTGTCCATAGGGACAAGAACGAGTTTCACTGTCGCTAGACTCATTAAAACATAGTGACGGTTTGCTCGAAGGGAAAATTATAGAACAAGAATATGTTATCCTCCTCAAGCTTGATAAAAGTAAAGAGGTACTCGTCAGTAATGACTGGGGAAAATTGGGAAGAAAACTTGAAGAAACTTTATTGGTAGCGAGCCACTCTTGAACATGACGCTTTCACTCCACCGCCATGATTGAGTTGGGTTTGGTTATTCTGTTCACCGGTCATATTACCATTGGTCCATCGTACCATCCATCTTTGGGGTTAACGCTACCAATCCATTTCATTTTCGTCAATATGTTCAAGAGAAGTCGATCAAAGAATTCACCAACCCAGCTTGTGTCTTACCTGCTACAATACCTTCGTGCTTCATTCTTTCATGACCACCACCCTGAACCCTGTATCATCAGATCGTTTTCACCTCCACAAAATCATTTGTTCCATTCCATGTCGTAGATGTGAGATTCATTAAGGCCCTCCTACAATGGGTCACCTCTTGTCGATGATAGCTCATTATCCAACAAGTTGACCGAGGAACAACCCTTTCAGTACTTTGAAGCTTGCATGCCTCAATGCCAAGTTTCTCACTTCCGGTGACAGGTTTACATCAATGGCCTTTGACCGAAATATTTTGCGTGGTGTTCGACGCCAAGTCCCATTTTCACACCACGTGAATTGTACTGTAGTACCTTGAGGGTCATCATCATTATCGGTGATTCCTCTTGTGCCTGCTAATAGCTTACATCATTGGCTAGTAATCAGGCGTTGTCTTTCCATGTTTAACTCCAGAACATTTTTCACATGGATCGACTTGTACTCTGGTTGAAGATTGGACAAGTTTGAAGACCCTGGATCTAGTTTCATCCATATGGGCTTCAATATATTGAGGAAAATAAAGACATCAAATGTACATCATTGTTGCACAGATGATCATCCAAATCAAAGGATGATGGCTCTATCACAATCATCAGTTTACCACACAGACAGTTTTCTGTCCTATGTACATGTAAATGAATTTATAAAGCTGAGCATGGGAATGCCCGCCTCAGCTAAATCATGAAAATGTTATAAAGATAATGTATTGTATTTTATCTTATTATAGGTCACCTTTCAGTTCGAAAAACCTCAGATCCTCATGATAAAGCATTTCACCTGACATCAAAGATCTACGACCTCATGCTTTAGGGGGAAAATCTTATAGTATATTTTGGCACTGCAACCCCAATCACATATGCCCATAAACCAAGGGCTTCTAAGTCCCTAAAAGTGTTGTTTCATACCCTAAAGGAACGAGGTCAACTGATTACATCATCTCCTAGAAGTTCTCCATAGAAAACTGCACAAAACTGGTCAAAATTGTACCATACAGACTTCTCAATCAAGAGGGTGCGATGCGTCTCACCTGCTCAGTGCAAAAAGTGTGATGCGTAGTGAAAAGCCCTTCTGTAAGGTGTGATGGGCGAGAGTAGACAAATGGAAGAGAATTTGCAAGGTGGATGATCATGTAATATTCCAGAAACTTCTCCTGTGACACTTGCTTCTCTGAATTCACCTAGGGATGAGTAAGAGATCATCAATCTCTAAGTGGAATCAAGAACTACCAGAGAGAGGACATTAATAAAAAATCCCAGAAGCTGACTCACCCCCTTGCAATGATCTATATATGGATCCCTCATCCCAGAGATCCAGAGGCTGGAATCTTGTATCTTATAAGGAAGTGTTGTTGGTTTCTTGGTGGAATATCATAGTGTTGGGTGATCTAAGCTTTTGGTAAGCTGAAGAAGGGCTTAATGCTGGGAGGATGACGCTGGGTCAGATCAATGGGTTGTAATCCTCTCTTCTAATCTACTTTTCCTCCACATTCTTGTATGTTTGCTAATATATGCATGTGTGTGGTCAATATATATTTGGTCCTATATTGTTTATGATTGTATATCTCTGCACTTTGAAGGTATTATGCTTCTTTGACTTTACAGGTACTCTTTGAAGCAGAGTGGTCAAGAGAGTAACATCGAAGATCCCTCAAATAGGAGAAGGAACAAGCAAATAACCAAGTGAAAGATTGAGGTTGGTATTATTTTCTCCTCTCCTATCTACTTCTTGTAAAGGAAAATGAAAGTAACTTTAATTTGTTTGTTTCTAATATAGCTACCCATCTTAGGGGCAATAGCAGCTCTGCATAGTCACTAGATTTCCTGATAACACCAATTACAAGGACAAACATGATGCTCTTTACCCTTTCGAGGAACAAGGAGGAAACATAACCTGCTATTAATAACAAAGACATAACTCAACCATTGGAGGTTATTCAGAGACCTCAATTTGCAGTCTCGAGATACACGAAGGGAGAATGCTCAAAGGTGACAGATTCTCCCGACACATTGTTGAAATCATCAAGGAAAGAAAATGATGGGAACACATCTCCATCATCCCATTGTAGTTTCCATTATAGGGAAAGAGCTGAGGTAGGTTCTCATGACCATACTTACACTAGAGACAATAAGGAAATATATAGCCACTCTCGACATTTGAATGCTCATTTCGATTATAATCATGTTTTTAAAGATGAATGTAAGACATGGCATCAAAAATCATGTACCTTTTATGGATTAGATAGCCATACATTTTCTAAGTATTGGAAAAGAATGGCGACACAAAAAAGGATGACGCATGAAATACCCTCTCAACAACAGGTAAAGAAACATGTTAAGCAGATCTGGAGGAAGAAAACTTATTGTGATCACTTTGATAGAAGTGGCCATCAGGGAGCCACTAGTTGGAGGTTCCATCCAGAGTAGTACCCTAAAGACAAAGTGTCCGTGCAAGAACCAGATGAAACAGTTGTTCGACGAATGAATGCACCACAAGGATGTGATGCATTCACCTTGATAAGTGAAAAATGCTTACTTGATATGTTAGCATTTCATGGTCATGCTTTTTTCAATCATTTGTTGCATTTTAAAATGTAAACGTGATGATGTGTTTTCATCACTTGTTCAACAAAAATCATGTTTGGTACTATTTTGAGTAGCATGATAAACTGTGAAAGTGATGTTTTGTTTCCATCATTTGTCAAAGGAAGACAACAGTGTTTAGCCTTATGTTTGTAAATCATGTGTTGCAGTGATGATGTGTTTCCCATAACTTTTTTGAGCAACAATGATATGTTGCCCTTACTTTCGTACCTGGGGTTTTGTGTCCATCTTGATGTGAACTTGACCACTGAGTATGTGTTATAAAATTGCGACAAGTGTGGGACTCTTGGGTCATTAGTTGGTTATTTAAGATAAGCATGTAATTTGCGAAAACAATGTGCTATAGATTGTAGGTGTCAGCTCATCTCTTAAAGCTACGAAGACGGAAGGTGAGGGAGATGGAAGCGAGACCTTTCAAGACGCTTATGATGCAAACAAGGTATAGAGAAGTTGGAGATTATTTTTCATGCTTTTGGAGCATCAAAAGCTCCTTAGTAGGGAGGATTGATCTAGGTGGCTCCAGGGAGACACATAGGAAAAAGAGGGCTTATGAACGCTTGAAAATGAAAATGGTCAGAATTATTTCAAACTAGGACCAGAGTGATCATGTCAGTGTGAATGAATCATCAATTTGAGCTCGTATGAGGGAGAACAGGCCAGTCAACGTTTTGGTCAAAGTTGGGTTGTTGCTCGGTCTAAGTGTCCTACAATTTGACCAACCTCAAGGCATGAAATTTAGCTCCCGAAGTAGGAAAAATTGGTGCCTCTTTAATTTGTCTAATAACTCTTATGTTAGACAAATTTAAACAAATTGTACTATTATTAAATAAAAAATACATATATTCATATGAGGTGGCAGGCCACCACCCCCACCACCCTCAAAATATATTATATAACAAAATTTTATTAAAAAGTTGATGGGCCTTGACACCCGCTGGCCTAACCACAATGATAAACCTCAGAAACTATGTTTAAATGTGGGCCAATGGCCATGACCTCGCCAGACCCTCCAATGACCATCATACAATGTTTGTATTAATGGGGTTGGTGGGCCACCTCTGGTGCACACGACCCACATCACTATCCGCAAATATATGCATGGTTAATGGGAGGTCGGCGGGTACCTAGCCCGTGCCAGCCACGTGTGCTAGCCCACCACCATGTTGTGGCCTCATGGGATGCTAAATAAAACAACGCACCTCCCTTTAATGCACACCACTCCACCTTTAATACCACACAAAATCTACGACAAGAAATGGGGCATGGGACACCAAACTAGTGGACCCATCACCAAATAATAAATTCTAAAAAAAATATTTTACATGTTAATTTGGGAGGGGTGGGATTTGGTCCCCTGACCCCTCCTCAACCATTTTCTAAAGTCTACCATCGTGCCAACCAACCCCACATGGATTAATCCACCAAAGATTTACATATAAACTCATTTTTGTTAGTGCACCGAAGAGGGGATGGAGGAACCAGGAGTAGACACATATTTCGAGATAGAGGAGGTAGAATATTCTTTGATACCCAAAGATTCTCAAGGTAAAAATTACTTTTGTCAGAACATAGTCAAGTTTATATTCATTTTTCACGGTTTTTCGCAGGGACCACAACGGTGAGCTCAGATTCAACTTTTTGGTTGCAGAGTTTCAGTCCACCCATGTTGCAGATTCTTTGAGGAATCTAGGGGAGTCTAAAAGATTCCTTGAGCGCTAGATTCTCAATCTCTCAAAATTCAGAAATTTGACAGTTGATTTTGCATTATTTGATACCCCAACTTTGATGGTGCATTCAAATTTTTCATTTTCTCATTCTATTCTTCAACCACTTTTATAAGTGGAATGCAGGTGTCAGCGTTCATGTGCAAGCAGACATTTCCATGTGATTGATGTTGTGAGATCAATGACATGAACAACTTCAGCAGTTTAACATCCGCTTCTTCAGATGGCACTTGGTTGTGAGGTATATGTAGTGTGTCCATGTACTTATTTTTCCATGCATTGTGATACATATATCCTTGTTTCATGGAGATGAGGGATATTATTTATTACTTGCTTTCATGGTTGCTATTTGATGTGAAGAGGAATCGTCTATATGATGTACTTGTTGTCATGATTCATCCTGTTATGTTGATGGGATACTCATATTATTGTCATGCATGTTTACATTAAGATCAATTTTATGTCATGTTGGCAGGATTCTCATCATGCATGAGTTTGTGTCATACTGATAGGAGTCTTTTGACTAAGAGTTCCTGTAGTGGAACATCTCCTGGTGCCCCTCCTGCATGAGGGCATTTTTCTTGAATGATAGCGACATAATCTCTATGTACATCATCACTATTGACATCACTTAATGCAGCAACATATACCATCTTGATACCAAGGCTCGGAGATGTAGTCCCTCTTGGACGAACTTCATTATCAACAACTTATGTTTTTATGTTGCTAATGATTGACATGTTGCTCTTCTTTATAGCACGCACATGTATTCATTTATGTTCTTTTAAAAATGCACTCTAACACATCATGAAAGTAAAAGGTCTTGGAAGGGTCCTTTGACACACCTGGACCTAGATCACTTAAATGACTCCTTATAACAATAAGTTCTTTATCAAATAATCATTTCTCATCTCCTATGGGTATTTTCAAATATTAAACTAGGGAATGAAAATATTTGGGAAAAATCATGGTTTTGGAAAAAATGGAATAATTTTAGAAAGCTCTCTTCATTATATTTGATTGAACAAGAAATCTACTTACATAACAGAGTAGCAAACGCTTACTGCATGAGAAAATTAAATGGGATCATAGATCAAGTATCTGTGCATGAACTTTGAAGTATGGCAACTTGGCTTGGCAAAAAACTAGCTAGGAAAAAGAGTCAACAATTTGACATTCTCTTAGAAAAACTTGGCAACTAAATTGGAAAATCTCCAGAACACAGTACTGGAAATGGGCCAATATAGTTTCTCTATGAATCAGTGATCCGTAAATTCAACCTATGAGTCTGGTTAGTGGTAATTGTGATGCAAATCTTTTCAATATTCACAAATCGTGGAAATTTTCAATTCTTGTGGATCATTTATATATTTATTGCTTGGTGCAGCAAATTATCTTAGAAATGCCCATAATACCCAATTTATTGAAGAAAGCCCTTGGATATATTGGGACGTTCGTTTACTCTTGTATTTTTCTGTGTTGTATAATGATATTTTCCATCATGTTCTTCACCCTCTTTTCTAAACTGTCAATACAAGGATTGGCATAGAGCTTTTTATTGCTATCCTCAAACAAGTTGTGAGATGCACTAGGAACCTCGAGTAGCCAAATTATCATCTCCTACTCCACAAAAACAATTAATAAAATCAATAGAAGTTTTTCTTTCAATATCAAGTTGGGAACAAACCTTCAAACTAATTGTCCATTATGTGCTACTTGTGCTTTATGGTTTTCATCCATGTACTTTATCTATTTCACCACCTATGGTGCTTCCATGTGAAAGTGGGCCCTTTACCATAAAATCATCCTGACATCTTTACATTTTCTCAATCCCATAATGTTTCACAACCTAGTTTTTTTTTGGTAAAAATGTTATAAAATAGTTATCACCAAAAGAACTGGTGAATAGACTATTGAGCTAACCAACCATAAAGCTTCACCTAAAACTTAATATAAGAGTTAGTGGAAATAATCCTTACCTACTTGAATATTTCATTTATCTATATTTTGAAAGTGAAAATTGAGGGCTCGAGAGTTGGTTGTTAGAGAGCTTAATGAATGCTTGAGAGTTGACATCTTCAATCTCACGAAATAAGGAATGATAAGTAAAAGGAAATTGTTCAAAACTGTGTACCCTAACCACACCTAAAAGTGAGATCATAACCCACTATTTCCATGCATATAAGCATATAGTATAGGTTCTTCAAACAATTGTCATTGTTGTAATGCATTTTTTCTTTTCATTGATGTCTTGAGTGGTATTGAACTAGTGACAAATGTTGATGCAGCGTGGAAGCAGAACTCAAGAAAACCCCAAAATCGCATAACGGATCACTTTTAAACTATAACCTAACTATTTTCATTTTTCCCGAAATACACTAAAAACCAAGACGAAACACTAAAATTTTACCTTTTGATATTGGCATGCTTATTGTACACCAAAAGTCAATGTATCGACCCTCGGTGACAGTTGATCTAGATCTGTGAGATCCAATGGTCGTCGAAGATTTTGGGCGGGACAATAGACCAGGGGTTAACTACACGATAAAGAAGTTTTCTTCTCCACCTCCTTTGCTATGTGTCGAAGGGTGGATGGGATCAGGTGCCTACCCTTCAAAAACAACTTACAACGTTTAGCACTCCTGAAATACCATCCACTATAGTCAGGCAACTTGGCGATCCAATAGTCACAGTTGATCGTGATCCAATGGTTATGATTGAATCGCATGATCGCAATCGCAATGTCCTCTTGGCCACACTCCTTATGCTTCAATGCGGTGATGTGATAATGCTTTGCGGACACGATATACTATCACCACTTCTCTATAACATTTCGGATCTGGTTGTATCACAATGTCAGAATTTGGCTGTTCAATGAAGTGGTTCCTCTCCACTGAAGCGATGCGATTTGGGGTTCATGGATGCGAGAACATTAAAAACCGCTGTCCATAATTTTTAAAGTCCATATTCCAAATTCGAATGTGTTTTTTGTTGATTCTTAATGTAATTTTGGTTCTCTACTTGCGGGACCAAAATGATATAATAAACTCGCCAATTATTCTTTTATCTCAGTGTTATCTATTATAAAGCGTAGAAAAATAGAGTGAGCATCAATATCATCTGAATAGAGAAAATACGTATTCGATAATCTCCATGGGTTGTATATATAATCATGCACACAACACCAATTTATTCATAAATAAAGAGTTACAGAGTCTCGACCTTAGGGCTGATTACACAAATAGAGACCTCTGTCTCAAAATACAGTCCACACACTATTATTCTCTCACTCCCCTAAATCCGCTCCTCAATCCTCTCTTTTATAATTCGGATATCACTCTAACTATGTCTAACAAATCAACCGCTATCTTTAATAAATATAATAGAAAATCTTCTAATTCCTAGCTCTATCTCACACATATGCCAACAACTCATCTTTGAGTCTACAATAAGACAATTTCTAACTTATTACAATAATGAAATACAACTCATTTCTTGAGAGATCAATCCCTCTCCATAAAACTTGCTTTTGACCAATCAGGTCAATGAAATCCAACTTGTTCAGCCACAACATGTGGACAAACTTTCACATTGCTAGCTAAGTCTAAATGCTCCTCCATCAGACTCCCAGGGAAGAAAAGAATCATCCCTCAAACTTCCAAGGCCTATTGCATACTTATACAATTCTACTATTGTCAACGAGTTAGCATGTTGCACTAGTTGTCCTTTCCATTTGACTAGATACTAAAAATAAGTCTGTCCTATGGTTCTTTTGGATACTCTTTTCTCCAAAATAGCTCCCACTTCTTTCTTAGTTGTCTTTGGCATTTGTTCTTCCCAGTTCACAGTTTGAACTTCATCTCCTGTAGTTTCATCTTATAGCTTTATCTCTACCTCTTTGGATGGATACAAATCCGCAACATTCAAAATGGGTGATATTCCAATCCCTTATGGCAACTCAATTTCATATGCATTAGCAGAAAAATTCCTTAAAATTTTACATGGTCCTATCTTTTCCATTTTTAGTTTATTGTAGGTTTTAACAGGAAATCTTTATTTTCTCAAAGACACCATAACTAAATCTCCCACTTTGAATTCTTTCTCTTTAGTTTTCAAATCTACCCTCTATTTGTATTTTCCTTTGACATCTTCCTATATTCTATGAATCTGTTCAGCAAACTCTTCAGCTTTTTCACTTTTGGTTTCCTGCTTTCCCAAATCTCTAAGTTCTTACACACCTCTTTGATTCATTCAAAAAACAATCTGAAATGGACTCATTCCAGTACTTCAGTTTAGAGTATCATTATAAGCAAACTCAGCTTGAGCTAGTTCTAAATCCCACGTCTTAGGATTTTGATACACTAAACTCTTCAATATATTCCCCAAGCTCTTGTTTACTACTTCGGTTTGTCCATCTGTTTGAGGATGGTACGATGAAAAAAAACTCAGGTTAGCTACAAGTTTCTTCCAAAGATTTCTCCAGAAATTCCCTACAAACTTTGTATCTCTATCAGAAACAATACTTATAAGCAATCCATGTAATCTTACAATTTCTCAAAAAAATAGATTAGCTATATGTGTTGCATCACTAGTCTTCTTAAAAGAAATGAAATGTGCCATATTATAAAATCTATCTACTACAACATAAATGGAATCATTCCCTTTATGGGTTTTTGGTAATCCCAAAATAAAATCCATGCTAACTACATCCCACGGTTAGTTTGTTATTGGCAATGGATGATACAATCTGCATTCTAACTGCTTCCTTTTGCATGCTGACATAGCTTGCACTTCTCAACAAATTTCTTAACATCATTCTACATTTTTTGCTAATAATAAAAAGCATTCACCTGAGCAAATGTTTTATCTTTTACAAAGTGACCCCATAATCCTTCACTATGTTTCTCCTTTATTATGTTTTCACTCATGGAACATTTGGGAATACACAACTTGTTGCTTTTAAACAATAGGCCTCCTTGAATGAGATAGACCAACTACTAACTTCTGTTATGAGTCATTGGATTTTGAACTATTGTATAGATATCTTTGAAATCTGCATCATCCTTGTACATTTCAATCATTTCTTCAAATCCCATAACAACCACTTTGAATTCTTGCACAATAAAGCTTACCCTGCTCAATACATCTGCTACTTTATTTGACTTACCGCTCTTGTGCTTTATTACAAAAGTAAAGCTTTGCAAAAATTCTACCCACTTGGCATGTTTTGATTCAACTTCAGCTAGTTATTGATGAACAATCAGGCATAATTGTTTGTATGGTTTCTTTTGGCAACAAACAATGTCTCTATTTTTACAAGACCTACACAATAGCGTAAAAATCTTTATCATAAGAAAAATATTTCTTCTTTGCATCATTCAATTTCTCACTGAAGTATGATATCGGTCTTTACTGTTGACTCAGAACTGCTCCAATTGCGAGTCCACTAGCATCGGTTTCTACTTGAAATACTTTCTCAAAATCAGGAAAAGCTAAAATTGGTTCCTCTATGATTTTCTTCTTTAGCAAATTAAAATTTCTATCTGCTGCTTCTGTCCACTTGAATGGATAATTGATCTCCTTGATTGTTTCAAGAATGGGTGCACAAATCTAACTAAATCGTTCGATATAATTTCTGTAAAAACTTCTAAGACCATGGAAGCTATTTACCTCAAATATATTTCTGGGAGTAAGCCAGCTCCAAATTGCTTTGACTTTCTCGAATCCATATTCAAGGCTTCTTTAAAATCTAAAAGTCCCAAATGAACTAGTTCTTCCTTCATGAGACTACATTTATTTAGATTTATCAGTAATTTCTCCTTCTGCAGAGTTCTTGGGACCAACTTAAGATGCTCTAGATGTTCTTCGTTACTTTCACTAAAATCTAGAATATCATCAAGATAAAAAATAACAAACTTGCCCACATACTACTTCAAGACTCCATTCATTAATCTCATGAATATGCTAGGTGCATTAGTGAGTCCAAAAGGCATCACTAACAACTCATACACCCAATGTTTGTTTTAAATGTAGTCTTCCACTCATCGCCTTCTTGAATTCTTATTTGATGATATGCACTCTTCAAATATATTTTAGTAAAGTATTTTGATCCACTCAAACAGTCCATTAAATCATCCATGCGTGGCAAAGGAAATATGTACCTGATAGTGATCTTTTTGATGGCTCTGGAATCTGTGAACGTATGCCATTCTCCTCCTTTCTTTGGACTAAGTATTGTTGGTACAACATATGGACTAAGACTTTCTCTGATTAGCCCCTTATCTGTCAGCTCCTGCACTTGTCTTCCAACTTTTGCGTTCTGTTGAGGAGTTAACCTGTATGGTGGTTTATTTGGCAAACTTGCTCCTGGTATTAGGTCAATATGATGACTAATACTCATGATAGGTGGAAATGCATTCAGAAACTCATCCACAATAATATTAGCAAAATCATATAACAACATTTTAACTTCTTTAGGCAAATCATCCAATTTTGTGGAAGTCAAAATTACCTTTGGTCTTCCTACAATATCAAAATGCAACTCCTTGTTCTTCACTACTTCTTGCAGCAACTCCTTTCCGCTTATCAACATAATACTACTTCCAGGTGTTCCTTTATCAACATCATCCTTCAATGGCAGAAATGTGTGTTTAGTTCCTTCCTTCTCCAAAGTATAAGTGTTTCTCCTTCCATCATGAATAGATTTTCGATCAAATTTCCATGGTCTTCCTAGCAATACATGGCATACATCCACGGGCATTACATCACATAATATCACATCTTTATACGTACCAAGTTGTATCTCCACCTTGCATTGCTCAGTGACAATAATCTGATGTCCCGTCTGTAACCATGATACGTTGTAAGTAGTATGGCGCATGGTCCTTTCTAGTCCAAGCTTTTCCACCATCTTTGTAGAAACAAGATTTTGAGTGCTTCCACTCTCAATTATTACTTTAGAACACTTACCTTTGGATTTACAGGTAGTTCTAAACAAATTATTACTCTGTGTTGGTTCTCCAATCTCTGGTTCTACCCTAAGAAAAGTCCTTCTCAATAAGAAAGATTCATCTACTTCAGGGGGTTCTTTGTTTTCCTCAAGTTGAGGTGGTTCTGGCTTTTCCTTAGCCACATTCTCATTCCTGTGACTTGCTGGTTTATTATGGGGATAGTCCCATGACATATGTCCCCATTCTCCACATGTATAACACTCAACATCTTTCCCTCACCCTCTTCCTCTGGGGACAAATATTCCTCTGTTAACTTCTCCCCTTGCGGTGGTTTGCTACTTGAGCTTCTTGCTTCATGTTGATGATGTTGTCCCCTTGGACTGCTAGTTCCTCTGCCTCTTATTGATCTTTTTCCTCGATTCCTTTGACTCTATTTCCTCGATATCATCACTTGTGCCTTCAATCTTGCGTGATAATAATCCTCGATAGTCTTTAGACTTAACAAGCTAATTTCATCTTGTATGTCATACCTTAAGCCATTGATATAACCAACTACCTTCTCCATGTCATCTTCTGCATGTCCTGCGATAATACTCAATCTATAAAACTCTTATGTATATTCTTTAGCAGGCATTCCTTTTTGCCTTAAATTTTGCAATTGTTTAAAAATATTTAACTGATAATCTTTAGGCAAAAACTTGGCCTTCATTTCACTTACCATTTTTCCCATAGCTTGATATTGGACTTCTCTTTCTTCGTTCTTGATGTCTATACCTTGTCTGGTAACTACAAACTTCACCATCTTCTTCTCATCAACCTCTTCATAGTCAAAATACTAGTCTAAGGACCTTATCCAATCCATTAGCTCTTCTCCGTTCAAACTCCCTTCATACATAGGGACTTCTACCTTAGGTTTTCCCCCTACTTTCACCAACACCTTGAGGACTTTGGTAGTTTCACTGTCTTCGTCTACCTTCTCCACAGAAGATTCTTCTAAAGAACTTTCATCTCCTTAATCGTATGCTCTCCTCTGGGCAGTCTCAATTGTCTCCATTCTCGTACGCAGACTCCATACCACTTCCAGTGGAATTGCATTTGCTTCAAGTCTTCCTTGACCAATCCCAGCTCCTCTCCTTGGCAGCATTTTCACTACAAATAACCCTTTCATCCTTTGTGATACCACAAATGAAATAGCGTAGAACAAGAACTCAAGAAAACCCCAGACACCTTATATTTTGGTTCATCCGTATCTTTATTGAAAATGTCACATAATCTCCAACAATTTAGATATATATAAGTGTAAATGTGGCTTTTATAGCTACATTTTACTAATGAATGAACTTGGGAAGTTTGAGAATTCAGATTCTGACTAGATCTATGTCCTTTCTCTTTGTTTGAAAACAATTTCTCGAAAGAATCATCTAACATCACAATGATAGAATGTGTGTTTTCAAAATCATATATTAAGAATAATTTATCTGGTCAAAGAAATGAACTCCAATCCCTTTTGGGTTTTCTCTCTCTAGTTCTAAAGTTTTGCCACTGAAAAAATGAGCCACTTGATTTATTTTTCCTTAATTACATGGTTTTGGGATTCTAAACATTCGAATTTTGTTACAAAACTATGTTTGGAGGCGTTTTAATTACTGATGTGTCACAAATTTATGTATTGTTAAAATTTATGTAATTTTATGATTTGAATTTTTTAGTGTTTTTTAATTTGTTAACCATTTATTTTAACATATTTATTGTTGTACTATTTATCTCCATGAACATTATCGTCCTCATGCTTACTTGAATGGATTAAATTGATGAAATATAGTAATTTGTTTCAATTTTCTTTCCAAACATAACACATCTAAATAATTACATACCATTATTATTAAAGATCCCATAACGAAAATTGATTTCAGTAATAATCATCAACCTCAATATCATTTTATTTGCTATCACCTAAAAAGGGTTTCCGTTTTCCCCATTCCTGACAACCAAAAAGAAATGAACGGAAAACCTATTTTTGACTACCTTGATATTCTGTGATAATATATCATAGCTAATGCTATATTCTCATTAGGTATATCAACATGGTTCTATTCATTTTAAAATTTATACTATTGGACATAATCCCTTTTTATTTCTTCCTATGTTAAGCACTCAATTATATAATAATGCTTGTAATAAGAGATCTAATAGTGTTTGTAATAAGAGCTAGGAAATTTAAATTTCTTAGAAAACCTCTCATATAATTTACACATTTTTTCATTGTGTCAGTATGGTCTGATGGAAAGAAAACATTTCACTAACTTATAATTGATAAATCACTAAAAATTGTTTTCCTAACATGTAATTTATACAGTTAGCATTTAGCAATCAGAGAATCACAAACCTGTAATTTATACAGTTAGCATTTGACAACCATAGAATCACAAAGAAGGAAATAAATTATCATTTAATATGTTCATTTTTTATTAATGACATGGGCAAATAATTCAAAATGTTGTTCCTTGTTGAGAGGCTAAAGCAGGGTAATTTCATGACGATGAAGCCTACAAATTTAACATCGAGAAACATATTTATAATTGATCCAAAGGATTTATATAGATGAAACATCACCATCCTCCTATTATGATTTTCTAAAGAAAAAAAATAAATTATGTGTTTATTCACATAATAAGTGATATTTTATTTATTTGATGATATTAAAACATGTTAAATGGATTTTAAATTCTAATACAGTTTAAATTTAATAATATTTAATTTCAATGTAAATAGTAAGTGATATTTTGTTTTTTTTATGATATCAAAACATGTTAAATGGATTTTAGATTTTAATATATTTTTAATTTATGTAATAAACCTCTCAAGCCTATCCAGGAAATTAGCCTCTAGGCTCCATAAATTTTAAATTTGAGTTGATTCACAATTAAAATTTTTCCCTTTCTTGCATATCTTGTCTTCTAAAAGTACCTTAGCCATATTACAATTAGGCCGTACTACCAATTGCTCATTAAATGTTTTTAGATCCTTTATATTGAACCTTAGGTTCATTAGAATATCTGATGTATGTGATCAACCATTAAAAATTTATGATGGTATGCATCCTACCAAATATCTAGGTTATTCCCTAAGAATTAATGGACATTAATTTTCATGATCATTGTAGTGTACACATATTCACTATGCTATTGACCAAAATTTCATTTGCATACCTATAATAGATTGATTAGACATGCAAATACACATACTTAAACCATTAGTCATACAATGGAAAACATTATTCCTTCAATTGGTCACCATGCATAAGTAGTTATCACTTTACAGTATTATGTGCATACCATAATTCTTTAGTAATGGTAATTATGATTAGTTAGAGTATCCATAGTCATCTCACATATTCATACACGATCTCTGCATAACAATGTTCATTTATTTATAACTACATGTCATGCTTCTGCTAAAACTCTATTATTGGATGTATAAGGACTCATATGAATAAAAATGGCATTACTTCCATAGTACTACAATATCATAGGTAATCTAATTATGTGCAATATGCTACCATGCATGCGTATTAAAACTTCCAATCCACTTAATATGCTTGTACAGATAACTTCACATTGGAAAACCACATGCAAGTCGATCATGATAAATATACCGCTTTAACAAAAGTATTAACAACTAGTTATGATGATTCTGCCATTTCTCATATACATTAAAAGTTACATACATAAGACAACAATTATTTCCATACAGATACACCTAATCTACACGGCTGAGCTACAAAATTTAAGCATTTCAACAAAAAACAATAAATATAGAGGTTAGAACCAACATACAAAAGACTACACGCATATGAAACCAACTAAAGCCTCACTTGGAGAGTGGAGCACCACCACTCAACCATGAATCACCTCTAATTCCCCCCATCAAAGCCGAGGTTCTTTCAAAGGATCAATTGTCCTGAATTGATCAATGCACCAGGTATTTCATACCCTCTTTGACGATTTATTTTCCATTAGTGGTGTCCCGCTTTTATGGATTTTTCCATTTTCCTAGGTCTTTAAAAAAAGCTTGTCATTATCTCTTACGAGTCTTTTCCTTATAAAATCTTTCCTTTATCTCCCGCAAAGCTTTTATGATCAATGGATATTTATCTCTTCTCCATCCAAGCTTATCTAAAATAACATCTAGAAGCTCTATCATTAGATATTTATCTCTATCCCATTCCTCAATGGGATTTGGCAAGAATCACATTTCTCTTCGTGCTCTACCCTCCAAGTGATTTATTTATTAATTTAATTAATAACATATTTGATTTTATTAAATATCACACCCTAGCTTTGCTCAAACTCGAAAAGGTTTCATAAATGGTTTATGGAAACCCTACAAGGAGCGTATCACAACTTAGCTTTACTGAGCTTAGGTTTAAGATATTAGTTCAATCTACGACAAGGGAAGGGTTTGACGCGACATTTATGATCGTACAAGATTTTCTTTATATTTCGAAGTGTTAAAGTGTTTATAACTATCATAGTATGAAAAATCTAATTATAAAACTACTCTTTTAATCTAAAATAATTTTTAATTATTTTTTGTATTTCAGATAAAAATTATATTTTATTATTTAATATAATTCGGTAGAGGCTGTAAACTACTACAACATTAGTGCATGTAAAGAAGATATAGTTCCTATCATAAATATAATGAATTATATTATTTATATTACTATACTCCTTACTATAATATATACTATAATATATATATTAATACTATATATATTATTATATATTAGAATATATATATATATATATATACAAGTTGTAAGTATATATGTATACAATTATATATATTGGTGTGTGTGATGTTTGCTGTGTGTGGTGGTTTGCTATTTTGATTCCTTTAACTCTCACCATACCAATTTTTCTTTTACAAACACTTATAAGTGTTGTTATCCTCTTAGTGTAATTGAAACTACAGTCTCCTTTTCCATACCATGATCCCTTACTTCAAACATTGCGTTTAGATGGCAAGTCCTAAATTTGTTAGTATAGATCCACATACATTAACACCCTTCCTCCCAACCACTCTAGCTACAACCACTTAACATCTATATTATTAGTATTATTATAGCACAAATAACAACAATAAAAACTATATAATGCATTTATTATTTTCTTAAAAATAATTATTTTAATGTTGGTAAGATGTCAATTCTATCAATATATATTTAGGCATGTACGTATGACATAGATGTTGTTTAAATTACTTTGTCTCCCTACAAACTTTAAAGTATACAGTCTAGTCTAAGAACAACATTGATAAGAAACCTAAGTAAGTACTATGGGGCTACCTTGAGGGAAACAATATTGAATATAATTTACCACTATTAGGGATTGATACATACAAAATATATGAAGGGTGAAACTGTCAAAATGGAAACAAAAAACACCATGAACTCTTAGAACTTATTTACTAGAGGACTTAGGCATGTAAAAAAATGAAATAGATAATTGCTAAATCGCCAAGAAATAAAACATTAAAACTATGAAATTAGAGAAGTCAGTTTGATTGAGGAATTCATTTGGATATCAATGGGATGTGCCTATATTCCCATCATTACTCTTCTCACTAAAATGTATCCCTATTTCTTTGATAGTTATGAATAAAGGATCACCAGAATCCTACCGTCTCTTTCCATCACATTCACTAAACCTAGAGGTCCATATGGTTAGCCTCCTATCTAGAGAGTACATCAACTATGAATGACTTGGTACACTAGTATAATTATAAAGTGTTGAAACAATTTGTATCTCGAGCATGACAAATCTCACATCAGGAGGATTCTTCTATCTAAAATATAATTTCCTGTTCATTTAGTGAAGCTCTCTCAACATTGACCTCTACCTCGAACACCTTGAGTTTCTATTTTCAAGTTGGATGATCTTGCTATGGAAGGATCTAGAGGCTTCCATGGTTTTTTTCTAAATGTGGGGGACACATTGGTGGGTAGCCTCTAGAACCTAGGTGTCGGGCCATCAAGGTGTAGTAAAACATAAAATGGAAGACGTGGAGGTGATAGGGGAAAATATGGACCATTAAGAAGAGGAGAAGGTAAGGTCGAAGATTGGGCAAGGATCTAATAGTGAAATCCATATTCCATAGAGAATAGCAAGTAACTAAAACAAATTAGATACTCTAGTGATACATGTCTTGAATTTCAAACATTAGTTCCACTGGTGCAAGAGCTATAGTTTAAATATCATGGCATCGTCAAAGTTGGATGATTATCACATGCACAACCCTATTGAATAAAAGATGGAGTCAAGAATGCATGGGGAGGGGAATGTAGAAGCCCATGTGTATCGGGCTTATGAATTCCATGTGATGGTTTTTGGTTTAAATTTTTTTTTTTTTAATTTTAAAATGGGTTGAGTACGGGACATGGATACTAAGGAACTAAGGGAGGTCAATTTCTTGGGACGTTAGACTTAATTTTTGTAAGAAGAATGGATTGTTTTTAGGACAACAATTGAAGGTTGATTGTTGAGTTTTAAATAATAGTGTGGTGTTTTAAATGGGGCTAATAATGTGAATTATGGGTTGCAAAAGGAAGGTACATAACCCATAATTGCTTGGGAACTGCATAGGATAGGAAAACGACAAAACTAAATGCACAACTACTTCGTATGCAATGCAAAAAGACTTCATGGAAAAATGCATGGTTGGAGAATGGGGAGATGGAAAGGATGGAAAAGAATAATCATGCACCAAAATGAGTAGAGAGAATTTTCTTAGATTAGAGAATGAATTCATGCAAGAACACAGAAAAAAGTGATCAAAAAGAGCATGCACATAGAGGAGGATTGCAAAGGATTCTTGTGAAATTTTTGAATAGTGTAAAGGTGCGACGTACAACAATACGTGAGGAGAATTTCTATGAAGAAAATGGAACACCCCAATCCGCATATCTTTCTTCATTTGATTGAATGTCAAGGTTGCATTCATCCTCCTTCTGCTTCTCCATGACGTAGCATTCCAAGATTCTTGTTGAAATTTACAGAGACCTAGAGAGAATATATATAATATGTGTCACTTTGTATGCCATGTGCAAACCATTCTTACTCTAATAGTCTATTGTAGCTATTGCAACACCACTAAAATTTCTTACCCATGCATTGATATTCGAGCCTCCCTCCAACCATAGAAACTATCATTTTAACTTGACTAAATCTTTCTTATGTTTTACTAAGTTTCATAATGACGCAGTTTCTCATGTTAATATTATGTTATCTTAATTTTTTCTTTCCTTTTAACATCTGCGAACTCCTTGATCACAGTCAGTCCTTGTCGATAGTAGCTACTTAGCTTCTGAAGATAGACAAAGCACCTATTGTGAAAAAGACAAAGTATAGCCTTAACTACATTGACACAGTGAAATGTGAAACTCCTTATTGGATTGAATTGCATAATCCCTTGCACCAAGAAACTACACAATCAATTGTGAGAGAAAATTGTGTAACCCTATGTGGCAGTAAAGTATGGCATCCACTAACAAATGAAATTGTGCAACCCTATGTGGTAGTAAAGTATGGCTTGCACTAATAAATAAAATTATGCAAATCCTTCTCTTAGTGAACTGTGCATCCCATTTAGCCAGTGAATTGCACAATTCCCAGAGTTAAACAAGTATACATTCCTGTAAAATAGGGACTGTTTCTTCCATGTAGAAGTGTGGCACCCATTTCTAGTTTGATCTTCTGACATTTTCTAGTTAAATAGGAGTACCTCCTTCATTTTACACATGCACACTCAAAAACCTAACCCTAATGTCATCGGTTCTCATCTATATAAGAAATATGTCCTAACGCTCATTCTAACGCTTCATTTGGATCTCTATGCATTTTCACAAGAAAAAGGTGCTTTAGGTTCCATTTGCACTATTTTTCTAGGCAAGTTTCTTAACTATCACTTTTTTTGCTTTTTCTTATCTTGTTTTTTCTTTCACAAGTGTCATTTTCCCCTTACCTTCTTATAATAAGTGTCGTTTCTACTATTATTAGCTTATACAAGTGTCATTTTAGACATTTAAACTTATTTTCAAGCATTGCATCACATTTTGTCTTTTCGCCCATTATTGATTATTGCTACTGGGTGTATTTATGCATTCATGCCCTTTTCCTTTCATTATCTTACTTGGTCAATGTAAGTGATTTTTTTTTTATGAATCTTGGGTCAATTCACATCCTTACACTCTTTAGTCTGCATATCCCAAGTCTACTCATCTACTAGAGATAATTTTTCAATCCCCAAAGCCTTATTCCTTCCTCAAATGTGCATTACCACATAATTTCTTCAAGTAGTGACTCCCTCTTTCGATCTGCAACTTTGCATTGCGCAATCACTAGGTGCCCATATACGCACTCCATAGTCACAATTAGTAGTGAGGCCACTCTTCCCCTTGCAACTATGCATTGCGGAGTCCAAGGCCTCTCCCATGCAGTAACTACGCATTGCACAGATCGAGGGTGCATTTAATGTCCCTTATAATCAAGAAGTATGGAATCTTCCTCTGATGTTGCGCATTGGTGGCTAGCTCAATTGTAGAAGAGCTAGTGGCTCCGTGTTGGTGGTGTCTAGCCAAAAAATTGTAAATATATAATCAATTGATTAATAGAATTTGAAGAGAGAAACAAGAAAAATATGGGTGGGTAGAAGGGTTTTTCTACCAGACATCCTTTTGTCTCATTGTGCGCAATTACGTGTTGATGATATATATTCATAAGAAAAAGTGTTTAAAGAATAATAAACCCTATCATTGCTAATTCACCCCAACCCCCTCCCAACAGTGCCCTCTCAGTAGTGAGTTGATTCCAACATCCTCGAAACCTCCATCGACATAAATATACAATTGATATTAAATAATATTATAAGGAATATTATTTTCATGTGTGATTAGTACAATCTATTTTAGGTATTCAAAGAATTACACATTTCCCTCGTACTAAAATTAAAATTAAAACCTTTTTACATTTAAGTACTTTACCTTTGTATATTATATTTCACGAAAATTAAGATGGAAATTTATATATTTTAATTTTTTAGTTATTGAATATTTTTTCAATTTGTTAATGTATTTATTATTTATTATTTTCAAATGTAATTTTACTTCACAAAAATCTCCCCTCATAAGTTGTAAAGCTCTTTAGACCCAACCCAATAATAAATTATATATTGAATTAGATACAATTAAATGTCTTATTATATTATCCAATGTTAATTTTTCTAGATACATGAAGAATTTATATATTAAATTACCTATTTACTTATAATTTTAAAAATTAACAAAATTATTATTTATTTTTTTATTAATTAAAAATTTAGAAATTATAATAATTATTATTAGAAAGTAAGTTTGTCTATTCTAAATAATTAGGAGGAATGATATTTATTTTCCAAACCCACATTCAAATCCCATTTGGAGAATGCATACTTTTGTAGTAGCTTCTTCATTTGTTATCAAGTTTTAGTGTGGTAAGAAGAAAAACATATGTATTATTTATACAAAGGTCTTTCTCATTATATAAATATATAAAAAACAATTTATATATATATATATATTTATATATATCAACAATAGTAATTTTATTTTTATTAAATTTTACTAAATTTCATAATATAATTTTTAATATTTATTTTCAAATACATTTTTAAATGTTATAATAAATTCAACACTCTAAAAAATTCTAAAAAATCCGTTATATATAAAATTTCTATCCAATATTTTAATAAAAATTAACAAAAAAAATAATAGTTAAAAAACCATTTCATTTTATATATTAAATTTTTTTTCAAAGTTCTAATTTCTTTAAACACTTCAGATTGGATGATCGCGTTTGTTTTGATTTTGCAGGTACTGTATAGGCTTTATTTGGCAGCGAACAAACAATTGGATTGCTTCATTCAAGACTTTATATGTCTCCTCCTAAAAATTCAAGAAAATTGAATTTCTGTCCTGTAAGGAATCACCAACAGGACGATCTGTCGAATTCAAACCGTGAAGAATAGACAATCATGTGATAAGAGCACACAATATTGGACTATTAGTCTCCCATTACCAGCCTTGTTGGGTTCCCGTTATCAGCCTTGGGTAGAGTTTTGGGTGACTGTTGGGAACGACACCGCCATAGGGAATAATAGTAAAATTACCTGGAAGAAAACACAATTTGAAAATTCTGAAATTAATTTTTGATGTATTTGTTGCAAACAACATGCAAATTTCTGAATGAAAAAAAAAATACCATTTACTTCCATTCTTTCAAATTAACATTAATATATAGTATGGAATTTCAAATTAACATTGATATATTGACCAGAGCAGAATATGCCTATTAGGGAAAACCTGGCATCATACTCACTTGCATGGGTCACGTCTACTTCTTCAACAACCAGCAAATGAAATGAGTAGATATAATTCCAACGAATACATTTTGAATGTGCTTACTTTGTGCCACATTGTGGCATTATAAAATATTTGTGGGGTTTTTCACATAATCCTGCGTGTTTTTTATTGGTTTTGATGATGAATTATACTTATTGGTTCCAAAAGGGTTGGTCAAAAAAATTTCTTATGTGATTTCTACCTAAAGAATTGGCTTAATTCATTATAGATCACAAAAGGTTGAATAAAAAAAATAAATTAAGAAGTTTGATCAATCTTCGACATAAATACTTTTAAAGACATGTTAATGAAATTTTATCACTAATTTTATTATAAGTTATACTATATTGTTTAATATAATGATTATCTTATTTTGTTCAGATTATATATATTGAGCAAATAATAAATTTAAATATTGAGTAATATAATAAATTTATGTGTATTTTTTTAAAATGATTAGTCAAGTTATAAATGTATATATGAAAGTTTTTTTTTTTTTGTTTTTTTGTAGTCAGATGATTTATCGATCATATAGTATTGAGAAAGGATAAAGTTTATTATATGTTGAAAATAATTATAACTCAACATTTTTAGATATTTGTAGTAAGAAAATTAGAATTATTAATAACTTATATATATATATATATATATATATGTTGTGTGGTGTGTGTGTGAATTTTGGGGATGCAATATATCTATATGATCATGGAGAAAGATAAAGAAGATCCAAAAGACTTTTAAAATTTATAATATCAAAACTATAAGTAATATAGGCCATCTTATTATTCTGATAGAACTTTCACTTGGTTAGAAAATTCTATTCAAAATAATCTTCATTTCAAGCGGGCATGGAATAAGGATACTTACTCCTCACAAAGCCATTAGGAAATAAAGGCACAAATATCTCTACATATAATATTATTGCTTTTAAATTTACGGAAAAGTTATGGTGGGATAAACAAGTAGAAGAAACAAAAACCTAAGGATATTATAAGGAAGTGATTAATCCTAAACCATAATATTAAAAATGTCTTTATTTTGACTTAGTTTGAAGAAAAATGATTCACATTGCTAAATTAATGACAAATTATCATAAGGTCCATAATGAAATTGGGTATTGGACAGTTCTATAATATAAACACATAAATAAACTTCTACAGAAATGCAAGTAATCTCCTACATTCTTATGTTCAAAGCATTATTCTAGTCATTGTTGCCATCATCATCATCATGTGTTCTTCTTCATTGTTGTCATAGTCATTATCATTATTAGTATCATTGTTGTCATCATCATTATCGTTTCACAAATAGATTTCTTTGTAACATTTCTTTTTATTTAGTATGATACCGTTACAATAACATTAATTTTTTATTTTTTTTTTGTAAACTGCAGAGGGACCTTTCTTATTCAATTACTGTGAATCAAAAGCCATTACATAAATGTAGTGGCCTCAACCCGGCCCGAAGGGAAACCGGGTATATTGAACACCTTAGGTTCTTTAGTGCCATCCAAAAATAAAAGTTCTTAAGCCTACTTGTCCATGTTAAATAAACTATACATTCATAGAGACTGCTAATTTTCCTTATCTTGATTCTACACTTACCAAAAAATGCTTTAGTGTCTAAATTGTTATCTACTAACTCCATAGAAATAAAATTAATATAAATCTACAGAAACTACGCCTCCATTCCTGGCTGCTGCTCCATTTCCTTCTTGATGTCTGGGTGGCATTGCTTTAACTACTGATGTATATCATCCATCTTCTTGTCCTGCATTAACAGAGTAATCTGGATATTCCTCAGTTTCTTCTTGAGATTTGGAATCCCTTGAGACAGTTCAACCATTTCCATGGCTACTTGTTCCATTTCCTTGGAGTGCAGTCTCTTCATGACCCAATAAACGTGCAACGCTCGTTTATATAGGGTCATGCAGCCTCTCGTATCCCCAGGGTCCGGGAGAAGGTAAACCCAATCTTCCATCTCAGGATCAGACTATCCCTGAATTGCCTCCTTCTCCATTTGCTGAATTATCCTTCTGACATCTTTGTTTGTATTCTCATAATAGGCTCTTTCTGCAAACTAGACCTTCTTCCCTACAGTTCTTCTGGTTTTTTCAACAGAGGTTGGAGCCTGCTCTTCTCTGTGGCTTCCTAGTCTTCCCTTGCCCCTTCCTTGGTGTCCCCGCCATCCTCCTCTACCTCTTTTGCATCTGTAATTTCCTCCCTCTCCTCGCTTCCTCATGCCCAAAGCACTACCAATTTCTCTGACTCCCCCTCGCTCGCGGCCCTGCCAATCCTCATCGTCTCGATTCTCTTGGTTGTCCTTTGTCTCATACTAATCACTCCTTCCTCGTTTTGCTCGAGACTATTTTATTTTCTCCTCATCCGATTCATACATCTCAACATCATCCTCTGAGTCGTCCAGAACCAGAATAGGTTCCTCGACTGCTTCTTCATTCAGCACCCCTTTTCCTTTATTTTCCTTGTTGCTGCGTTCCCTGGTGGCGTTAGTCTCCTCACTTCTCACTATCCTTTTGGTCTCCATTTTCCCGGTCATCTCTTCTCTGGGCTCCTTACTTTCCTGTTTGCGCTGCCTTCTCTTATAGCTGACTCTCTCCCTCACCACGCTTCTGCTTTCCCAAGGTTCTCGCTCTTCCCTTCGCTTCTGCCCTCCTTCGTGCCATCCTCCTTTAATAATCCTCTTCCTCCGATTTCTGCCTACTATCTTTGCATGTCTGCCTTGCCACCTGTTCTTTCGTTTATTGTCTATGTCCTTTCGCTCTTCGATAGTACCTTCATACTCACCTCCCTTGTCTAACGCCCGGTCATCTCCGCCTCCCTTCATCACCAATCTTCCTTTGTTCCACCTTGAAGAGTGATCCTGCGTAGTTGTCCAGCTACTCCGGCTTATCATTACCTGGCCCTCCACTACCCTGAACACCTTCCACGCCTACGTGATCTTAATTACTCTGTCCACCGCCAAAAACACCCTGATCGGGGGACAATAACATTAAAACTTTAAATAATATATATATATTATATTATATATAATATATATATATATATATTATATATAATATAATGTGAATTGCAGAGAAAAGCTTTACTGCATCTGCAAAATTGGGTTTTGATCTGACATATGCCATGGTAGCATTAGGTGGGAGATCTGACACCCCTCCTCCAGTGCAATTGTCACTGGAAAATAAAAGGAGATGGAGGCCTCCTTCTTCACAAAACTTACGAATCAAAATGTCTTAAAAAGCCTTCTTCCAACCACTTGGGATAGGGAGGGGCAGGAAAAGGCGTTGAACATGAACTGAGCAACACCGTGGCAGGGACCAGTGGGAAGACCCAAGCTCAGCAATCGGCTGCAAACATGTGCAAACCAAAAAATAAGAAATCACAACACTAGAAATTGACGACCAAGAAATAGCTGCTTACAGGGTTTATATTCAAGAGCATGCCCTCATTTGCAACTTTATGAGCTTTTCTCAGGCAGAGAAGGCTCTCAACTGGTGGATACAGTAAAAATTGTACCTGCCAAAAGAAGGCATCAAGCTATAGCTAGGATCTAAACTGAGGCTATTCATTCGTGCAATAATACTCTAAACTAAGAGTATTCATTTGTTCAATAATAATAGTAAAGAAATTAAAAATATAAAAGCCATGCATCACACATAAATTAAAAAAAAAATCAAAATGTTAAAACTAGATAAAACATGTCAGGACATTTTTTTAAATAAAACTTTATATTCTATTCCCAAAAATTATTCTAAACCAAATTGCTTTTTTGTCAGTCCCCACATTGTAAATTACTATAGTAGAAAATATACAAACATGCCACACAGTTGGAGCCCATTCATTCGTGAAATAATCCTCTAAACTGAGGTAATTGAGGCCATTGGTTCATGCAATTATACTCTAAATTGAGGGCATTCATACGTGCAATACAAGTAAATTAAAAATAGAAAATCCATCAAGTGCACATAGAATAAAAAAAAAATCAAAATGTTAAAATTACATAACACATGTGAATTTTCTTTTAATAAAACATTTTGTTCTACTCACAAAAACAATCTTTGAAAATAAAATATTCTAAACCAAATTGCATTTTTCTCAGTCCCTTCTAAATTACTATTTTAGAAAATATACAAGCATAGCACACAAGCATGCAGGGAGTTGGAGCCCCTTCACTCGTGCAATGATAACTGAGGGCATTGATTTGTGCAATAATACTCTAAACTAAGTGCATTTATTCCTAAAATAATAATAGTAAGGAAATTAATATTGGAAAAGGCATCACATGCATATAATAGGCATCCTTAGTAGAGTAGTAAGGAAATTAATATTAGAAAAGGCATCCTAGGAATATAATAGGCATCCTTAGTAGAGAAACAAAGTGATCGACAGATCAAGGTCTTGAGGTCAGATTGTGGTGGAGAATATCATTCAAAGGAATTCCACGATTACTGCAAACAACATGGGATCATAAGATAATTTACAACCAGGTGCACATCATAGTAGAATGTTGTAGCAGAGAGAAATAACGTGACAATTATGAACACGGTAAGAAGCATGTTCAAAGGCATAAACCTGTCTAATGTGTATTAGGCAAAAGGACTTGCATGTGTTATTTATGTGATCGATAGATATCCTACAAAGAGTGTGATGAAGATATTACCAGAACAAGCATGGTCAGGTATGTATTGCAGCATATCTCATCTCAGAGTATTTGGATGTGTATCTTATGCACATGTGCCTAAAGAGGGAAGATGAAAATTGGATTATAAAAGTGAAAAATGCATATTCATTGGTTATAGTAAGCAATCAAAAGCTTACAAATTCTATAACCCTATCATAAAGAAGATCATAATTAGCAGAGATGTTGTGTTAAAGGAACTAGAGTCATAGAATTGAACCGTAGACAAAACAATTGATGGACAAGTGCCGTTGATTTAAGAAGATGATGTAGCAGGAAAGGAGCACCAAGAATCATAGGTGAAGACACCAAAAAAAGACACACGAACAAGGACTACAAGATTTTTAGAGAAAAATGGATCCTCAAGAAGATCAATAGATCAAGATTCTCTCAGCAATCAATCAAGTGATGAATCAAGCAATGGTAAGAGAAATATGAGAAGTTTAAAATATATTTATGATGATTTGGATGTTAGTTCAAATTTGGCATTGTTCTTATTCCAAACTTCTTCATTTGCAGAAGAAATAAGAGATGAAAATTGGGTGCAAGCGATGGATGAAGAAATTGAAGCTACTGTAAGGAATGACACATGGGATTTGGTTGATTTTCCAACAGACAAAAATCTAATTGGTGTGAAGTGAGTGTACAAGAAGAAGTTGAATGAGAAAGGTGAAATTGATAGATTCAAAGCTAGACTTGTAGCAAAAGGATTGTTGCAGCAACTGGGAATAGACATTGGAGAAACATTTGCTTTGGTAGCTATATTGGATACTATAAGAGCAATTCTAGCCACAACAGCTCAGAGCAACTGGAAAATATATCAGAGGGATGTGAAATCAGCCTTCTTGAATGGAATTCTAGAAGAAGAAATTTATGTGTCGCAACCTCTAGGACATGAAGTTGAAAGTAATTAAGAGAAAGTTTATAGGTTGAATAAAGTGCTCTATGGACTGAAGCAAGCGCCTAGAACTTGATATAGGAGAATTGGTAGCTACATGTTTAAGAATGGATTTTGCAGAAGAAACATTGAGCCTACTTTATACACAAAGGTAAACGAGCATGGACAGATTTGATTATTTTCTTATATGTTGATGACATGATTTTTACAAGTGATTTTGACATAGATGAATTTAAAGCAGCCATGATGAAAGAATTTGAGATGGCAGATCTTGGTCTCATGAAATATTTTCTTGGTGTAGAGGTTGAGAAATTTAGAAAAGGAATTTTTATTTGTCAAAATAAATATTCCAAAGATTTGTTGAAAGGACTCGGGATGGAGGATTGCAAACCTGTCCCTACACCAGTTGAAACAGGTACAAAGTTAACCAAGGATGATAAAGGATCAGATGTCAATCCAACTTTATTTGAAAGATTGGTTGGTAGCCTCATCTATCTCACAACTACAAAACCAAATATCATCTAAGGAGTGATTTTGATTTCCATATTTATGGAGACACCAAAAGGCACACATTGGATTTCAGGAAAACAAATTTTGAGATACATAGCAGGAACTAGAGATTATGGTATAATGTATGCAATCACAAAAAAGGACTTGATTGGATACACAGATAACGATTTTGTAGCCAGTTTGGATGATAGGAAGAGCACTTTTGGTTTTGCGTTCCACCTTGGTTTAGGTGTGATTTCATGGGTATCTAAGAAGCATCCCATCATAACAACATCAGCAGCATGTCAAGTAGCGTGGTTAAGAAGAGTACCTGATGGACTCAAGCAGAAACAACAAGGATCAACAAGAATATATTTTGACAAAACCTCACCGATTGCACTATCCAAGAATAGTGTGTTTAATCAGAATAGCAAGCATATTGATAGTAGGTATCACTTTATTAGAGAACTTATGAACAATGGAGCAGTTCACTTGAAACCTTGTAAATCTAGTGATATATTTAGTAAGTCAGTAGCACAAGATGTGTTTATGTTTCATAGAAGAAACTTGGGTATTTTAAGCCTAGTTGAGACATAGACCAGTAGGCATGTTTGAGTTGCCATGAGTCATGTTTTAGTTTAGCAGTCATAACTAAGGGGGAGTGTCAAAATAGGATAATTAATCCTACATGAGGAGTTAGTTAAACATAGAGAGTCAGTTAACTTGGTGATTGCATGATTGAATGTTTGAGTGTTGAGTCAAGTCGAGTTAAGTGATAAACAACACTAACTGTTTGATTGCATGTGGTTGCATGTCAATATTATTTAGGGAGTTAGCTATTTGAAAAGGTTTAAATACCCTTCATCGGGTTCATTGTAATTTTCATGTTTTATGTGATCAATAGAAGAGCAGCAACTCGTGTTTTGTGTCAATTCATGCTTTGTCTCTTCTACCCTTCCAACATTTTTATGATGGGTTTTGAAATGTACAAAATGATTTTTTAATGGGTTAATTTTTTGGGAAAACGTTATAAATAATTTATTTTAAACAGTGAAAACACACTAAAAATTTTCATATGAATGAATCACAATTTATCAAAGTTCGTGCACCAACTCGTTTTAAATGGGTGAGTAAGAATTTCTCACATTTAGTTTATTAGTTCATTTGTCTTTTATTACAAGTAAGGGTGTCACGTTACCCCACAAATTTTATTAGACAATTTTCTATTTTATATATTTTAAATATGTAATACATTAAATTGGAAAGGATGACTCTCTTGTTGCAAAGGAGTGTTGAATGCCAGATAGCCACTTAGGCATTTCAAAGAGAGTAATGGCGGTTGTTCTCAGTGGCATGGCCTTTCTGTCTGTCTACCTGTTCATATAGGTATATCTTTCACCTTGTTTTTTCGTTGAAAAAAACAATTGGTATATGATTATCTTATTAAGTATTTATGTATACAACTTATTTACATGTTTAACTATACAATTTATTTACATGTTTGGATAGTTTTCATATTTTGGTAATCTACATTTTTATTTTGTTCTTTTGTTTATCTACCTGTTTTGACAATTTTATAGTTTAATAATATACATTTTTATATTGTCATTTTGTTTATCTACATGCTTTTTTTAGTTTTCACAGTTTAATAACATACATTTTTATGTTTTTGTTTTGTTTATTTGAGATTCTAGTGAGATTTTTATATTAGTTTAATAGGTTTTGAGAAGTTTACGATGCGTAGATTGCAATGCAATTGTTAAGAAAAGCAACAAGAAATGATAAAAATAACATTCAGAATATTCCAATTTTAATTTGTCCTTGAATTAGAATTGAGAATTAAAATTCAAATTTAGTCTTGTCAATTGCTTGGAAAATAATTAATTAATTCATCTTGAATTAATAAGTTGGAGAAATTCAGGCTAGAAGTCTTTGTGAAGTCATGCAACAATTATCCCTTAAATTAAGGATATTATCCCTTAATTAAGGAGATAAGGATGATTTATAATTGAGTTGTAATTAGTTAGCTTAGTTAACTGAGTAATGTCCAGTTATATTAGTTTCAAATAGTTTGAGGCACTAATTGTGAGTTAATTCAATTAATGCATGCATGCATCAAACTGGTGTACTCAAAATAACTGAATATTTTCTCCTAAATAACTCATGCATGTCTATCCAGAGAAAGACCAAGTTGAGATTGAAGACAGGGACATTGTACTATCAATTGCATGAGTTTTCCTATAAAGGAAACTGTTCCATGCAGAAGGAACAATGTTCCTTGAGGATTCTGTAGTTTTACAGAGTATGAGATCAATGTGAGTGATCAATGTTAAACTTGGTAACAGTAGGACCACCTAGAGAAAATATGCAAGGAAGTATGAGGCTTGGAGGGATGAGGAGAAGGTTTGTGAGAAGCCTTGTTAGCCTGTGAGCATCTAGGAGGATTGTATTGAGAGCTAGATATCCATGAGAATTAAAGCTTTGTGTAATATTGATGTATTTCCACCTTGTATGATAATATAGATAATGGGGTTTTTAGTTGACGCTTTCCCGTGAGTATTCTTTTTTGTTTCATGTGCATTGATTCTGATCGTGGTTATATGTGTTCTGGTTGATATTTCTCAAATCTATTAAGCTTTCACAACTTTGATTGTATAAGTAGATTAAAGTATTTTTCTTTAGTATATTATATTATTAGGTTAATCTACAGTGAGAATTTCTAAATGGTATCAAAGTTGAGTTTATCGGAGCTATGAACAGTATACAAAGAAGATAATTTGATGTTGGAAGTTCGGGGTTGCACGTGCAAATCAAATTCATATCATACTTTAAAAAATAACATATATATTGAGATGGGGCATTATGCGACTAATTTCACATTAAAGAAGTCTAAGAATGGCACCTCGGAAGGATCAAATGGGGAGGGATTAGCCTCTCAGTCCGAGATGGAATTTACCCTCATCACATGCATGGTGTCATGAATGATGAGTTGTGTTTGGTTTCTTAACAGGGGAGCCTCATTCCACATGACCGAAGATAAAATTTTATTTAGTAACTTGGAGGAGAAAGACCTGAAGATGTGCATAAAGATGGGTGACGTTGAAAGGTATATTTTTTCAGGAGTGGGCATGGTTGCTTTTCCGAGGGAACATGGAGTTGTTATCACCTTGATAGGTGTGAAGTATGTGCCTGGACTGAAGAAGAAATTGGTATCGATTGAGATGTTGGAGGAAAAAGGCTACGATGTTGTCTTCAGTAAGGGAAATGTTTTCCTTAGACACATCAGCACGAGACAGGTGAAACAAATCGGTGCACGAGTTAAGAAACTATAAGATATTGAGGTTCAAGATGCATGCAAAGCCTTCAGGAGCAAGGAAAATGTTACGAACTTGGTGTTTGAGAGGGAGATTAAATTACATTTAAACATGCAACCCCAAAAGAAGTCTCATACAATTATAAAGGAGCCACAATTGGAGATGCTGAGAGGAGACTGAGTAGAGGTATCCGCTCATGTAGATACCTCCAATAATGGGAAATTTCGAGCCAAGTCAGTAGAGGGAGCACATGCAACCATACCTCCGGGTGTGAGGTGGGGCAATGTGAAGTGATAGTCCTAAGAAGGCTGAAATTGGGTAGGGTTCATTGAGAGTTTGTATGTCATGGATCATACCTTGATACGAGAGTCGAAAGTACATAGTAGCGTGAGGAATCAATGGGATTAATGCAGTCAGAGATTAAAGTGACAGAGGCTAGATCAATCAAATATTAAATAGCGTAGAGAAGAATTGACAATAATGAATAAAGGCTGAGTCAGTAGAAGCGCAAAGTTTTTAGTCAACAGAGGCAATAATAGTCAGAGATGTTCATGACAGATGCATCACACTGATTCATGTTGGATATTTTTTTGTTTCTAGAATTGATGGAGCAACAACACTAGGGAAAAGTGTTGCATGTAGAACAATCCAAAGGATTAGGATTGGGATCAAGTACATCAATTAAAAGGTGTTCTCCCATTATATTTCCTTCCATATCTACCTGTAACATTGTTTTCAAACCATCCATGACAAGTTATAGATGCTGAAATTTAACTATGATAAATACCATGATCTGTTACTCAATATTACTAAAGCATCTATTTCTCATTTTTCATTTTATCTAAAGAATTCAGGTTATCTTCTGGAATTATTCCAAGCCTTTGTGTTGTTGTCAAACACCTACTTCTTGTAATTTCTCTGTGTACCACACATCTGCTAGCATATTTTCGACATCAATATGCCTGCAATGTCATAACAAATTAGTTCACATAACCATATATATTCATTATATATTTTCATCATATATATTTATCATAATCAGATGTATGCCAAATGGTAATTAACCATGGTTACTTATCCTTCAACGAATTCTTACTTTCCTTCTTATGTGCAACCTCCGAGTCAGTTGCCCTGCCAAACATCTACCCACAGTGTTTATGCATACCTGCACATAACGTATATTATACACACTGATATACATATCATATTTCAATCATGTAACACATGTAATTATACAGGTACCATATGTACTATCTTACATAGTACTATCTATGTTACAACCCATCATACCGTCCTCACGGTATCACTTGCATGAAATAAGTTTTAACCACGTGTTTTATATGTTAGAATCATGCCAAACATTCCTTCTCTTTTTATTGTGAATAGAACAATCATGCTTAGTTTATAATGAATTCCCATGAGCATGGTTCATTTATGAATCCAGGTAATTTTTATTTCAAGTGCAGATCATTTTCAGGTTTTATTTGGTTAAAATATCAATAGCATAGTATTGTATTCATGCATATTCTCATCTTAACCATACCTTCTGCTTAATATTCCAAAGCAGACTATTAACTCACTAATTTTGAAGTTTAATGATTGTTATATCATACTTCATTATTAAGTAATTCATCCCATATGATTTATTATTTCCATTTGCATGCCTTAACAACTTGGTGGCCATGCGTAATTTGGTGTAGTTATACCTGAAAGTTTTTTTACTACTTTCAATCCTACACCACTTTTAGTTGCAAGTGCATATGATCTCAAGGTACTTACATGTTAGATCATATTTAACATTAAATCACCCTTATGCAACACTCGTTATGTTGTCTAGACACATTATCCATGCAATCCAATAAGATAGCATCTCACAATTATGCTTTTCAATTTGCATTATATCAATCTATTTAGATAGATTGCTAGATGCCATTTAATTGACCGAGTGGTCCATAAAATTGGTGCTACTTATTAAGTACCACGGTTTGTACTCAAGGGTACTTATAGGTTCCACTATGCATATCCATTGAAAGATGCTTGTGTCATGGTATATCATAATCTGTTAAAGTTAAGTTTCCCCTTAATCATACATTCTTCCCATTGAAGAACAAATAACATTGTATGTAGATGCATTAATCAAAGGATAAATTTGAAGACAATTTGTACAATTACATAGTCTTGTACTATAACCTATTCTCACCATCATAACACTAATTCCTAAAACCATTTACCATGATATATAGAAATTTTACCATTTATAATTTCTAAAACGTAATGACCATAGTTTTGACCGGAATAAATTACCACATAACTCCTAATAAGCATGGTAAATTTCTTTTATGAAAAAGTGCGATTCTTTCACACATGAAGGCAACATGGTAAGTATCCCACTCAAGTAATCATATATTCCTTCTATACCAATTAGGTGCTATTAACCTTAAAAACAATGTAACCACATTACTTTTAAGGTATTTGCTCACAAAGGCACATGACATGGTATAAAAACTTAGTTATAAGATTTTTCATGACTGTAATGACTAATAACCTTCAATTTCCTTGTCCAACCTAACTCTTAAACTCTTAAACATAATCATAACTTATTCATTCATAGTTTTCCTATTTATTATTGGCACATAACAACCCATGCATATATAGCTCGATTTAGACTCGTGACTCTTTCTTATATGGATGTATGACACCAAGACCATCATATCATCAACCAATTGATAACTACAATATTCTTACAAGTCTAGAATACTACACATACATCTTTTTGCATGGTAAATTCATGTAACTAATTAATATGCAAGGATATTAAGAATGATACTTTTCAACATGTTTATCTTAATGATTACTTAACCAGACTATGGTAACAACAAGCAAAGCCATTGATGACAATGAATAGGTATATGTATCTTTACACAACAATTAAGCCTGATACAACCATGGGCTTCCTCCACTATATAATCCTCCTTTCATGTGTTAGGTGATATTTTCTTTTATTCACCAATCCCTACTTAAATCTCTTACCAATTGGAACAATCAATTTCCATATAGGTTTCTACATGGTTCATCAACCAGTACATATCATGGTTTGCGATGTTGATCCAATGCTAGAAATTGTGTTAGAGGTTTTAACAAAAAAATTTACAATTTCTCCTCGTCATTCATAATACCAAATTTTCCCATGTTTTCATTTTATGTACATCTAGTTTTTATCATACATATACATGTGTCTTACCCTTAGCTCGAAAAAAAATAATCTCCACATGCTCAAACTTGACTACTTTGACTAGTTTGGAGAATTTTATGAAAACTTGCTAGAATTGAGATAGAAAATTTCTTCTCCTCATATAAACGGAAATCATTATACATGAGGGTTTAACTCTTCTACACAATACCAAATGAGCATTTATTTTTGTAAACTGAGACAAACTACTTTTTTGCATGTAGGATTTCCAAGTCCGGGCAAATAGTTTTCAATCTATGTTGCCCATACCTTAACCATATTTATGATATTCATTCATCATACTTTATGCAAAAAATTTGTCTAACCTCAAAGAAGATATTTTTAGAAAGCAATTATGATAACATTTATTTTTGCCTTTTTTTAATTCAATATGCGTTTCTAGATTTTTTTTGGAGGGAGGCTACAGGTGCATTCATATTCTCTTTGTGAACGTAATAATGGGTTTGGGAATGTCATATAAGCATGTGATATATGAAATTTTAATCTTATTTGAATGAAATTACCACTTTTTTTGTGAGAAAATAAATTTAAATGTTAATTTTATTATATTATTATTGCTTATTTTGTGAGGCTTTATGATATTTCATGTCATTTAATGAGATATCAAAATTTGGTTATTCATTTTATGAATATTTTAGGGATGGAGATCCACTTTGCACTCGTTTTATAGCACTTTATAGTTGTCGTTGTATGTTCAACTCAGTCATTCAAATCACTTGTGGATATTAATAAAAATTCAATTTAGTAAACCACTCATTTTATAGGGTTTTATAGTTGTCGTTGGATGTTCAACTCTCAAGTCATTAAAATCACTTGTGGATATTAATAAAAATTCAATTTAGTAAACCACTAGTACTAGAGATCGATACGCTACAAGACCTCCCTTACAAAGTTGTTGATCTTACTACTAAACAAAGTAAATCCTAGATAATATAGAGCCTGATTTCATTATTCCCATTACCTATAACCACTATTGAGCATCTTCATGAGAGAATAGTATCGTAGACTCCCATAAATTCTATACACCAAGCTACCCATTGCAGTATACCCGGGTTTACAATTGTAAGTTTTAACCACTCCACGATATCATCAAAATGAACTGGGAAAATCTAATAACCAAACTGATCCCTAAACATTAAAAACCAGAAATTGATAATAATTGTTTTATTGAATAATGTTTAAGTTCCACTCTCAAAATTTGATGTTAAGAAAAAGAGGTGTGCTGAATTCCAATGCTATGAAGGAGATACCATTTGTGTGAGCATATATATTTCAATCAAACAATTATCTATATCAAATATATTAATTGAGACACCAAATTATTTTCAATGCTAAATTACGTATATATATAATTCGAGTAATTCTACAATTTTCCCTTTTTTATAATGGAGCATTTATAAAATATAACTCGATAATTTATTATCCGTAGTTTTCTTCCACCTTAGATGACTTTATGGTATTTAGCTTTACATTATCTTCTTAAAAGTAGTTATATATGCATAGTCGCAACTTTTGACATAATTATAGATAGGGAGCACAATAACTCAAACATTCATCATCTAAATTACAGAGAATAATTTGAAGTAGTGTCACAAGTAGTGTCACAGACAATGGTATTTGATCAGTTAATCATGCACATACTCCTATGCTTGGATACGAAACCGCAAGATAAATATTTTTTATTCTTTAGGAACCATATATAAATGGAATGAAGTGCCACAAGAAGATTTGTGGTGTGTATCGAGAATGCAGCACTAGAAACTAAGCTAAGTCGCGAGGCTCGATGATCGAAAACTTCACAATACCATTGTGTGAACAGACTCACAACTTTGTAAGAGGGACAACGCCCATAAACTCGCTTACTTTCTTCTTGCACATTTATCTTCTAACCTTCATAGAAGTGACCCATCCTTTACCCCGCAAGTATCATATTCTAATTGAAAATCAATAAAGTTATATGCATTTTTTTTTGTAAACTGCAGAGGGACTACTTCTTCTATTTCATCAGGTCAAAATCATTACAAAAATGCGATGACCTCAACCCGCCCAACGGGAAACCGGGTATTTTTTCCATCTTAAGTCTTCTAAGGCCATCCAAAAATAAAACACCTTGAGTCTATTTGCCCAGGCTATATGCACAGTACATTCAAAGAGACTACCTATTCTCCTAATCTTCCTACTATATTCCACATTACAAAATTTGATAGACAAGTTATTTTCTATAGTCTTCATATAAAAAACAAAAAGGTAAGAACAGCTAGACTATGTTTCCTTGCCTATCTGCTGGTCCATATCCTTCTTGGGATCAGGGTGGCAGTGCTTAAGATGTTGTTGGATTTGATCCATTCGTCTGTCCTGCATGAGGAGGATACACTGGATGTACTTCAGCTCCTTCTTGAGATTAGGAATCCCCTGAGAGAGCTCAGCCATCTCCCTTGCTACTTGCTCCATGGCTTTTGAAAGTAATCCCTTCATGACGCAATCCACATGCAGAGCTTGTTTGTACAGGGTCATGCGGCCTCTAGTTTGGCCCGGGTGCGAAAGAAGATAGACCCAGTCCTCCACTTCTAGATCAGATTGTTCCTGCATGGCGTCCTCTTCTAAATGATGTATAATTCTCCTGACTCCTTTATTGGTGTTTTGGTAGTATGCCTGCTCAGCCAGCTACACTCTCCTCCCCGCTGAAGTCCCGGTTTTCCTTCCATGAGCTGCAGCCTCCTCCCCCCTTTGGTTTCCTATTTTTCCCCTGCCTCTGTCGCGCTGTCCTTTTCGACCTCCCCTACCCCGTCTTCTACTACCCTCTCCTACCACAGTCCGCCTACTCGGGTCGTATTCCTTGCCTTCGTCTTTAATTCCTCCATGTTCACATCGTCTCCACCCTTCGTTCCCCCAGCGGTCCTCTCTGACCTCTGTTTTAGCGGCTCCTCTTCTTCCTCGTTTAGCCCGTGACTGAGGGCAATTGTTCTCATCCATGCCGAACACTTCTACCTCCTTTTTGCTGTCGTCCGATACCATAACTGTGACTCCAGCGTCCTGCTCCAGGGCCTTTTCCTTATCGTGGGTGCTCCATTTATTAACCCTTTCAGTAGCTGCGGTCTGTCTGCTATTCCCTCACTTTCTGGTTTCCATCCTATCCTTCGTCTCAGCTTTAATCTCCTCGCCCTGCTTCTCTCTGACTTCTGAATTTGTCCTCCTCGGTGCTCTCCTCTTTCCTGTGCACCTTCGACTTGCTCTGCTCTTGTGGTATTTATTAAGCCTTCCGCCTTTGTGCACCTTTCTTCTTCGTCTCTCCCTTGTGATGCAGGCACGGTCCTTCTGCCACCTGTTCCTCCGATCACCATCCCTATCCTTTCGTTCGTTACCTGAGCATGCGGGCTTGGCATTTCCATCTGACAGGTTGTCCTGATCACCTCTTGTCCTCCCTTTTCCCCTGACTCTCCTCCTTGAACTGTCAATCCTCTTAATGGCTCGGCTAGATCGGGCCATCATTACCTGATCTTCTCCTGTAATGGGTATTATTCCCACCCGCTTGTACCTTTGTCCTTCGTCCGCCGTCCAGTTCTTCCCAATCGGGGATCTCTTATGCTCATTCGTGTTGGTACGTGGCTGTCTCATGGTCTTGATTTATTATAATGACCAACTCCTTCCACTTCGATTTCTCCACTTCATTCTGCTAATTGCTGTCAACCTTCCCTAACTGATCATTACTCCCCCAGTTGGCAAGGAAGTTCGTTGCCTTATTTCCTTTCCTCCGGATGTGATTGATTATCAGGTAATCAAAACTCTTGAGGATTTCTCCTATGTATTGTACTATCCTAGCCGTCCTCTAGCTGCTCACGATCTGCTCCTAGTTTTTTCCATTGTTAAGTTTTCGTATCATCTCAATTACCAACTGCGAATCCCCTTCTAGCTCTACGTTCCTGTAGCCATTCCTCGCTGCTATCCTTAATCCCTGATGAACTTCCCAGATTTCAGCTTCGTTGTTTGTCATTTCTCCTCCCCACTCTACGTAAATCCATCTAATGCTTCTCTTATTGTCCCTGAAGATTCCCCCAAAGCCTGCATTACCTGGGTTCCCTTTGGAGGCCCCATCGAAATTCAATTTTATGAAGTTGTCTTTAGGGTAATTGAATTGATCAGGGCTTTCGGCCTGTTTATTCTGTCTTCTCTCTTTTCTGGGATGAACCATTTCATATTTCATGTTTAATTTTGCCAGAATTTGTCCCTCCTCCTGATTCGTTTTCCACTCCTCTTCATTCCAATCCTCCGCTAGGATTGTTTCCTTAACAGCTCTTAGGATACCCTTCCATGTTTCTTCTGGCTCTATATGTTTCGCAATGAAAATTCTTTGGTTTCGTTCTTTCCAGAGGAACCAAATCATGAATCCCACTGTCAAGTCCCATGCCCTTTTAATGACTTTACAGTTGAATTTTTCCTTGTTCCATATGAAAATGGTTCTTTTTATATCCCTGGGGTCTCTTCTTTCCTTACCATAGAGATTTCTGGTCTTGTTCCACATTTTCTCTGCATACCAACAATTGTTCACGATATGGTTCTAGGTCTCGTTCTCCTTATTGCAAAGACATCATTTCGAGGGGCCATGAAGGCCCCTCTTTTGGATATTATCCCAAGTTAATATCCTTTCTTTGCCTACCAGCCATGCAAATAAGGCAATCTTAGGCCACCATTTACCATCCCATATGGTTTTCCACTCCTGGTTTATCTCCATCCTTTCTAGCATTCCGATCAGATAGTATGCTTCTTTAACCGTGAAGGACCCTTTCGTGGATTTCCCCCACCTCAGAATATCTTCCCCATTCCTAACTTTTATCTTCCTTGTTTCCACTTCTTTCTCATATTCTTTTTGTTGATCCTGGGTGATGTTTTCCATCCATTTTTCTGGCTTTCACCATTTCCTCCATATACCTTCTGACTCTCCCTCTCTCCAGTAATCCTCAACGTATCTCTTTCCCTCCCTAATTGCTTTTTGATGTATGTTTTGAAGACTTGGTATATTGGCTAGTCTGTCTCTCTGCTGCCACCCTTCTTCCCATAACCTAGCATTTCTTCCCCCTCTTATTTCGCAGAAGGCATGACTGTTGATTATACTTCTATTCTGACTAGCCAGGTTCCAAATTGAAGATCCTTTTGGGGTCTCTTCCACCGTTAGGATTTCTTCCGTAGTTCTTGGCATATTGTACTTATGCATCCATATCCTTTTCCAGAGATCATTGACCCTCTCATCCTCCGCCACCATAATTTTGCACCCAACACCTTGTTTACCATTTCTGGGTCTCTCAAACCAAGGCCTCCTTCCTCCTTCCTTTTTGATAGATGTTTCCATGAAACTAAGGCCCATTTCTTCTGTTGATTAGGGCCTCCCCAAATAAATTTAGTATATATCTCTTTTATCTTGGAACAAGCTCCTTTGGGTGCCGCTATTATGGACAGAGGATAAATGGGTATTGCTTGTAGAACCGATTTAACCAGGACAATACGCCCTGCTATGTTGAAAGTTCTAAACGCCCATCGTGCTATTTTATTTTTTATTTTCTCTATAACCTGAAGCCAGTTTACCATTCTGGTTGGATGAAAATCAATCTGATTTCCAAGGTACTTAGTTGGTAGCTCTCCTTGTATGAATCCTAACGTCCTTGTAAGATGGGCTTTGACTGAATCCAGGTTATTGAACACAAATGTACAAGACTTTTCCTTGTTTACTTCCATGCCTGAGGCCTCCATAAAAGTGTCTAAGATTCTTTTTATGCCCTTAACTTCTTTTACTGTTGCTTCACAGAACAACATTATGTCATCAACGAACTATTGATGGGTGATTGGAATATTGCTCCCCCATAGCTTAAGCCCTTTGATTCTTCTTTCCCTCTGTTCCTTTTTGAAGAACCTCCCTAACCACTCTGCCGCCAGAATAAATAGGAAGGGCGACAGAGGATCCCCCTACCTTATTCCTCTTGAGGCATTAAAGGGAAATGAAGGTATACCATTAATTAGAATTGCGAAATTCGGCGTTGAAATCATACTGAGAACCCAATCTACCCATCTATTGTTGAACCCGAATGCCTCTAGGACTCTTTTGAGATAATTCCAGTTCAATTTGTCATACGCTTTAGAAAATTCTAACTTTATCATCATTCCTTTCTGCTTCTTTTCCTTGATGGTGTGGATGACTTCCTGTGTTACCACTAGTACGTCGAGAATTTGTCTTCCCTCGACAAACCCTGTTTGTTCCGGGGAGATTAGATTTGCCAGAAGGGGTTTTATCCTTTTACTACCAATGTGGCAATGATTTTATAAATGAAATTACACAAAGAAATTGGGCGAAAGCCCTGCGCATTATCTGAGTTGGCATTCTTCGGGATTAAAGTGAAGAAGGGTGAGTTTAATGCTCGCCATACCTTCTGCTTCAAACGTGATTACTCAAGTAATTCCAAAATCTCTTTACTCAGAAATCTCCATCCTGCTTGAAAGAATTTCGTTGTAAACCCATCCGGACCTGGGGCATTTCCTTTCTTCATGCTCATCACTATTTCCTCTAACTCTTCTATATTCATTGCACGCATCAGGGATTTGTTCTGTTCCTCTGTAACCAGCTTGGGAATTTCTTTACAAATCTTCTCAATAGCTGCTGCCTGGTCATTTTGAGGCTCCGTCAGGATGTCTTTATGAAACTCAACTAAGACTTTCTCGACCCCTTCTTGCTCTATTACCCTTTCCCCTGCTTCGTTTTTTATGGATAAAATCATGCTTCTCTGTCTATGTTGTACCATGGCCTGATGGAAGAATTTTGTATTTCCTTCTCCTTCCCTTAATCAATTGATCCTGGATTTCTGTCTCCATAGAATCTCCTCTTGCTTCCTTCTCTCGTCCAGTTTACTTATTAAGATTCCTTCTGCCTTGCAGCTTTCCTCAGATCTCCCTTCGAGTATTATTCTTTGTTGAATTTCTTCCATTTCCTGTTCTAATCTCTGTTTCTCCTCCATTATGTTCCCAAACTCCTCCCTATTCCACTTTTTAATCTTCCCCTTCAATTCTTTTAGTTTTAGCTGGAAATTGTGCATTTTCCCTTTTCCTTGCAGTGTGCTTTGAGTCCACCATTCTTCTGCCTTTTCCAAAAACTAAGGATTCCTTAGCCAGAAGGATTCAAATCTGGAGAGCTTTTTTCCAGAGTTTTTCTTAATATCTATCTCCAACCTTATTGGCGAATGGTTTGAACCAAGGGCTGGCATTATTTTGGCTTCCAGGAATACGTCTCTATTGATGATCGATTCGAATACTAGAAACTTGTCCAATCTGGAGGCGATCTCGTTTTTTCCTCCTCGACAGTTATTCCATGTATATATACCATTTATGGTTAGCATATCTACCAACCTTTGATCGACAATCATATCATTGAACATATCCATAAACTGATTTGTCCTCTTTATTCCCCCTTTTTCCTCATCCAATGTTCTGATCAAATTAAAATCTCCTCCTATTATCCATGGCATTTCTGGGTAGAGTCCTCTGACCTCCTTCACATTCTTTATGAATCTTTCTCTATCCCCTGCTATATGAGGTCCATAAACCCCTGAAATGAGGACTCTTTCTGCAGATCCTATCACTCTACAGGAGCCAGTTAGGATTCTGGGTAGACTGGTCCAATTTTCAAAAATTATCTCCTCCGGGTTCCACATTATTGCTAACCCTCCTGCAGTGCCAATTGCATCCCGACCCATAAATTTGTACTGAATTTTGAGTTCTTTAATTATTCTTTCCATCTGCTGCATAGTGATCTTCGTTTCTTGGATTATTGCGATTCCTGGTTTGTCCTTTATTAGTCTCTCCTTTAAATACCTTTGTTTTCCTTTACTATTGAGACCCCTAATATTCCAGGATGTAATTATCATTTATAACTTCTTGGGAGGTTGTTGGAATACCTCCGATAGAGGTATAACCTTGCCTGAGTTAACCAGAATCTCTCCTACAGCCTGAATTGTCTCGTTTAGGGTTCTTCTTCCCCTCTTCCGTCCTCCTTTGTTAGTACCTTCCAATCCTATGTTGTTACTTTCATATTCCCCTATTTGCCCTGTTATCTCTTCCCCTTCTCTGCTTCTTTTTTCTTTGTATTTTTGGAATGTATCCCTGTATAACTATTTCTCGGTTTCTGGTATAAATCTCTAGTCAAGGTTTTTCCATTCCTGTATCAGTTTCCTCATAATTTTCTCTTCCTCTGTCCCTGAATCATTTTTTGACCCAGATCCCACCTGCATTTGTTCTAGGGTTATCTTAGGAGTTACTACCATCTCCTCTTCATTCTCCCCAACCACTGTTGTGTTTTCATCCCTTGTTTCTTTACCCACTTGCATTGGAACTCTTTCGGTCTCGTCTTCCTCATCCATTGCATCCGATTCCTCATCTTCATTTTCCTGTAGGACTTCAAATTTGTTCTGGCTTTCTATTACTATGGCCTGTGGCTTTTCCTGTGGTTTTTCTCCTTTTTTCCCTGATCTCTTTCTTCTGTTGACCTCTTGAAAACCTCCCTATCCACCCTCTGTTTTCTCTACCCTTCTTTGTTCTTCTTCTTGTTTTTTGATGGTCTCCTCTTCTCTATTCTGCAGGCATTTCCTAATCAGGTGTCCATACTCATGGCACCGTCTGCACCTAAAGGGAATATTCTCATAGTCCAGAGGCTGTTGCCAGTTCTCATCCTGGTATTCTAACTCAATGTATTCTTGTAGTGGCTCTGATATGATCATATATATGCATATTCTGGCATAAGACGTATACTTCCCCCTCTTCGTCCATTCAACCACTTTGACAAAGGTCTCGATAGAATTACCAATTCCTTCAAGAATGTCCGGGTCCCAAAACTCTACCGGTAAGCCAAAAAGTCTGACCCATATAGGGGCCGCAAGCATTCTCTCATTCTCTGGGTTGTATCTTTCTTCCTTGTGCCTCATAAACAATCCTGCATTATTCATGAAATATGGCCCTTCCTCAAAGGTTTTCTCCTTGTCTTCCAAGTTGGCAAAGATTACTGTAAAAAATGCTTTCGCCCCCAGCTTTACATCTATATGTCCTTTTGGCTTCCGGTGCTGCTGGATCCATTTCACTAAATCCCTCTTAGTAGGCCAAAATCCAATAAATTTGCAGATTAATGCGTGATCTCTCATATAGCATCTGTATTCCTCAAGTTTGTTATTAGGAATTACATATCTGGGTTTTTCCTGTGCCCTTGGCAGACATCGGCCTCCTGTTTTCGTTTGCCACTGGTTCCTGAGCTGGTGCTTCTCTGCTGCTTTCCCTTGCCCTATTCTAAGGCCTGCTCCCACTTGCTTCACCTGCTGCTATGTTTTTGAAGGAGGGGATCTCTCCCCTCCCTTTCCCTCTTTCCATCGCTTCCCTCAATTCTCAACGCCTTTTAAAACCCCCTGTTTCGTACTTAGGATTCCTTGACTATTCGAATTCTTTACTGGAGACCTCCCTCTCAGACTCCGTCTTCCCGCGATTCCAGCCCTAATCATTGCTGCAAAACCCTAGTTTTCGCCCTCTGCTCCGCTCTCATCGCCTCCAGGATCCTTGAATTCAGGTAGGGTTTTTTATTGCAAGGCTATTACACAAAAATTGCTCAAAGCTATATGCATTTTAAATCATACCACCTTTTCCATTTTTTTCTAAATAAAAATGTGAGCTCCTTGAAATACTTTATTCATTAACTCACATATATACTATTTCAGCATGAACATAACATTATGTATGGCAATCACTTACAAAAGCATAACATACCTGAATACCAAATGGACGAAGGTTAGGAAAAGGTGGGAGGTGAACGTTCCAAAGATGGACTGGGTCATTTTTCCATCAAATATGTTTAAAATATTTTCCATATTGTCAAGATGCGTCCTTCGAAATGTTAAAATTGGTGAAATATATGTCAGACTCATGAGATTTCCAATTCCAACCTAGTTATTGGAAGGCAAACGAGTACACAAATCAAGGTGACCAAAAATATTATGATATTAGGAAACAAAGAAAATCAAAGACACAATGAAGTAAGGCCCCCACGAGAATAAACAAAGTGACAGACATATAGTGGGTACATAACCCTGTATTAACCATGGTGAAGGGATTTTTTTAAGGTTATGTGTATATATATGCACACAAGATGCTTCAGAATTTTTGAAACTCGTGATAGGAAAACAAATTTAGTTATATATTATCATCGCATCAAAAGAACACAGGGAAATGTAACCAAACCCAACATAGATGTATGTGCGTATGGACGTGAGCACATGGTCTAGAGAAAATTCTGTCAATATTATAGACATAGTCTTTCTCCAGACAATATATAGACCATCTGAGGGCATCCTTGAGAGCACAAACAGTGGTTGCACTGCGCTCCCTCTCAGAAAGCAGTGTTATATTTCTAGCCGATCGGGATTGTGCACTTATTTATGGGCATCACGGGAGATATTTTTTATTAGAATCGGATTGCCATTATCCATTCTTCAATCTCCAACGATAAGTCTTATGTAACAAGTGATTGATCGCCCGACATCTCTTCTAAGACAAACCAAAATGAAAGAACCCTTAGTTACTAATCATTTTTTTCCTCAAAATGAAAATGAAAGGTCCTGGTTGATTAGAGAATGTTTATTGGAATTTTATGGTGATTTCAAACACAAAAGATCAGAGAACAAAACTCTGATACAATGATGGAATTTGCTGCTAAATACCTTAATAAACAGACAACACAAAACTGCTTTGTTTTTACACAGAAAACTGTAAATTTCATTTTCTGGACTTGGTGTTGCAGCAACAGGAATCGGTGTTGCAGCAACAGGAAAAATATTCTGTTTTTGTTAACACAGAAAAAACAGAAAATTGTTTTTGACGCTAAGTAATTTTAAGAAAATTGACGCTTTGTGTAACAAAAACTAAAACAAGGGGCGTCAAATCACTAGTAGACTTACAGAGAAATAACAAAGTGTTTTTGACACTTGTTGTAACAGCAACTGAAAATCAGCAAAACAGTGAACTTGTATTTCTAAGCAATAAACAAGCTGATACAGAAAACTAACTGTTACAAGAGGAACGCTTCAGTTCAAGAAATCGATTTTCTTTAACTTAGAAAATCGTAGGTTCAGCACTGTTGTGCATTTACAGAAGAGCCACACTGTTGTTCTTCTAACCTTCACTCTTTTCTATGAGAGTACAAAGCAGAACTGCTGTTCAGAAATTTCTTACACTCACACAGAAAACATAACTGCTGTTCTTTTTTGCTTACACTCCCTCTCTTGCTTGAAAACAGAACTGTTATTCGTTTACATTTATAGGAAAATAAATATCTGTTTTAAGCAATAAACTAAGTAAAAATATCTGTTGATCTTTATCTGCGTATTTATTGCAGAAGAGGCGGCGTTGAAAAGTAAGTCGGTTGTCTGCAGGGGATTTAATTTCTGCTCATTTAAAGTGCAAAATATCTGAAGACTTTGCAGCACCGAACAATCTGAAATAGCTGCTGAAGATCAGATCTTGTTATGCATTAATTGTTTGTAGTTGGAATTAAATTCCAACACTGTGCAGTGCTGAACCTGCGATTTTCTGAGTTAAAGAAAATTGATTTCTGGAACTGAAGCATTCCTCTCGTAACAGTTAGTTTTCTGTATCAACTTGTTTATTGCTTAGAAATACAAGTTTACTATTTTGCTGATTTTCAGTTGGTGTTACACCAAGTGTCAAAAACACTTTGTTATTTCTCTGTAAGTCTACTAGTGATTTGACGCCCCTTGATTTAGTTGTTGTTACACAAAGCGTCAATTTTCTTAAAGTGACTTAGCGTCAAAAACAGTTTTCTGTTTTTTCTGTGTTAACAAAACAGAGTATTTTTCCTGTTGCTCCAACACCATGATCAGCGTTGCTGCAACACCGATTCCTATTGCTGCAACACCAAGTCCAGAAACAAAATTATCAGTTTTCTGTGCAGAAACAGAGCAGTTTTGTGTTGTCTGTTTTTTAAGGAATTTAGCAGAAAATTCCACCATTGTATCAGAGTGTTGTTCTGTGATCTTTTGTGTTTGAAATCACCATAAAATTCCAACATGGTATCAGAGCTAGTCTAGGCACTCAGTGAGTCAAAAACAAAGATTGTTTTTCACTGTAGGAGCTGTAAGAAGTTTAAAGAGCAGATTTTTCCAGCAGAGAAAGTTTTTGCTTGTTTTTAATTTTACAGTCAGCATCTTTTGTGTTAAGATGGCAGATGCTGGAACAGGTTTGACAAATTCCCAACTGCCATAGTTTAATGGGAAAAATCACAATGATTGGTCCATAAAAATGAAAGCATTTTTTTCTTCTCAAGGAATATGGGAGCTAGTTGAAACTGGCTATGCTGAACCTCCAGATGCAACAGCACTGGCTGCTTTGACAGCAGCAGAAAGAGACTAGCTCAAGAGTGACAAGAAGAAGGATGCCAAGGCCCTCTTTCTTCTCTTCCAATCAGTACGTGAAAGTATCTTTCCACGGATTGTAGCAACAACAAAATCTAAAGAGGCATGGGATATTCTCAAGACTACCTATCAAGGCATGGAGAAGGTGAAGACTTCAAAGCTGCAGATGTTGAGGAGAGACTTTGAAACACTCAGCATGAAGGAATCTGATACAATAGATTCATTCTTCACTCAGGTTATTGGGTTGATAACCCAGATAAGATCTCATGGTGAAATCCTTGAATAAAGAATGATTGTAGAGAAAATCTTGAGATGTTTACCCTCAAGGTTTGAAGCTGTTGTGGTAGAAATAGAAGAAACAAAAGATCTCTCACAGTTCATGGTAGATGAACTGAGTGTTTCTCTTATGTCTCATGAACACAGACTGAGTAGAGGAACAAATTCCTCTTTTGAGCAAGCATTCAAGACTTAGATGTCTTTCAGCCAAAGAAAAGGCCGAGGTAGAGCAAATAACAGAGGTCGTGGAAGAAGCCAAAATAGAGGCAGATTTTATCTTGCAAGCACAAGTGGAAGGAGCTGCAATGAGAACCAAGATGAAGGTTCAAGCAAACAACAAGCTCATGGACAAAGGTATGACAAATCCCAAGTCCAATGTCATTATTGTAAGAAATATGGGCACTATGCTAATGAATGTAGGAAAAAACAAAATGACATGAATAGTAGGCAAAATGTTAATTTTGCAAATGAAGAAAATAAGAATCCAAAGAATGTGTTGTTAACATGTAACATTGCACAAGGCAAACAAGAAGATGTTTGGTTCTTAGACTCAGGTTGTAGTAATCACATGACTGGAAATATTGCAATGTTTGCCAATCTGGATGAAGATGTGAAATATAAGGTAACAACAGGGACTGATAGTAAGATAGTTGTCAAGGGTAAAGGCAGCGTCAGTATCCGAGCAAGAAATGGAGGACAAATGATTGTCTCAGAGGTATACTATGTACCTAGTCTAAAATGTAATCTTTTGAGCATTGGGCAGCTCATTGATAAAGGTTACAACGTGTTCTCCAAAGATGATATGTGTATAATCAGAGATATACCTCCAAGTAAGAAGATCATTGCACAGGTGCAGATGACCAGCAATAGAATGTTTCCTCTCAAACTCAGGGCAGATTTGAAGGAAGGAAGAACTATTGCAGCTGTAACACAAGAA